>JBBBDQ010000789.1:2657500-2730000 GCA_037127315.1 Ascarosepion bandense | reverse complement strand
GTCTTTAGTTGAGAATGCAATGAGAAAGCTTCTTTACTTTGTTTAATTTCTACACTTTGTCCTGATTATATATTTTTCTAACAAGCATTTACAATTATGCAAAATTTAAAATGAGCTTCGTCCTTTCAGTCGAATTTAAGAGAAGACTGCTGGAGGTACTATGACTGAAGTATGATCATAAAAAACATCAATTAGCTGACACTTAGTTCTCACTGTCTAATTAGAAGTGGATTCCTCTATCTGTTGATTGCAAAATGATTAAAAAAAGGGAAGCGAAGGAATACAAGGCACAACGACAGGTGCTTTGATCTTCGGTAGAAATACCGATTAACGGGGAAATAATCACATAATTAGACCATTTCAAGCATTCTGTGAACACGCACGCACGCACGGACGCACGCACGCACGGATGCACGCACGCACGGACGCACGCACGCACGCACGCACGCACGCACGCACACTAACATATACACACGCACGCACGCATTAAAAAACATGGGCTTACATCGGACTTTTGATATTAGGCACAGTTAAAGTAACGTTAAGTTTTATCTATCATCTCTGTTAGAACACACACACACACACACACACACACACACACACACACACACACACACACACACACACACACACACACACACACACATATTTTAAATCCTAAAATGAAATAGCTTGTAGGTAAAAATATCAAAACCAGATTCTATTAATATTACTTTTTAATAAAATTTATATTAATAGAATCTAGATATTAAAAAAAATCCAATTTTTTAATAAAAATAATCCAGGTGGAGGGCTCGTTGTAAATAGTATTATCTATTTACAAAGCCAAATACGTATACTTTTTCAAATAAAACTCCAAAATATATTGTATGACCATTTCGCCGAGAAAAAATCTCGCTTCCTTAGCAATGATTAAAATCAAAATTTTATTGCAAATATGAGACAAAAATTCACATTCCGGAAGATCACTCAGTATAATTTCATACACAGGAAGTTTACATTAAAAGGAAAAAAGAAAGTAAATAAGAAAAAATAAAGAGAGGGGAAGTTAAGAAAGAAAAAAATTAAAATTTGTCGTCTAGACATTGTTACGGAGGGGGAGGGAAGAAAGGGAAAAAGAGACGGAGAAAAGGGGTTCAACATTCAATTATAGAAGACTTTTAGATTACATCTGTATTAAAAAATAAAAACTTAAATTTGTCAGAGGAAGTGGTGGAAGGAAAAGAAAAATAGAAATAGGGTAGACAGGAAAAAAGGTGGAGCGGGAAAGAAGAAGAAAAAAAGGAAAAGTTTTCAGTAGTCATGGTAACGAATACCGGCTTTAGAGGGTGAAACGAAGGGATAGATAAATAAAATGGGTAAAGATAAAGGACAGGGAAAAATAGAGGAAAGAGGTAACATTATGTAATATTCAGCTCTGTTAAAGGTTTTTTCAAAATTTTTGTTTAAATTAATATTGTCTGGCTATTGTTGTTAGTTTATATTCTACTAATAGAATAAAAATGGGGGTAATATTATTTTAGAGTGGTTCTAAAACGAGAATTTTGACAAATAACACACACACACACACACACACACATATATTTAAAAGAAAAATTTACACAAAAAAGAGAAGAAAATATATGAGATAAAAATTGTTTTAGGAAAGTCTAAACAAATAAAAATTATTAGTAATGTAGATCAGTAATTGATATGAAAAAATTAAATGTAAATTTAGGCAAGGGAAATATTCGAAGATTAGAAAAGTACATTTAAAATTTAAGATTCGTCGCAATCTAAATTTAATGCGCTCGAAAAGTTAAGGGTTAAAGAGTTGGTCTATAAGTGCGTTTTAAGTAATATTGTAGTTTTGGAAAGAGAAAAAAGGCTTCTATAACACTGGAAATAGTTCTGGATTACTATTAGGAGGGTTATTATAAAGATTTAAAATTAAAAATACTGAAATTTAAAATTAACATTTAAAATTTAAAATTAAAATGAAAAATCTAAAATTTAAAATTCAACAGTTTAGATTTGTGGCGGCATTTGCTTATGAATTCTTTACGTCAATTTAAAAATAGGTTTGTGTAGGATACTTTATTATTTTAATTTTTTCAAGAAAGCATAGATTACATCTATCGTAAGGGTTTTTGTGTGCGCGGGCTGAGCTTATCAGTTTCCAATTAACTATGGGGTTTAGTCCTTCCTTCATTTGCCAAAATTTTCGGGAAGTGGATGTTTGAAAAGGAGTGCTCATGAGTATAGTAACGTTGTTTAAAATCCCCTGCGGAATTGCCAATATAAGTTTGGTAATTTTTCTTGTTGTTAGTTGGGTAGATTTGGGCTTTTGTAGATCTGCATTTGCCTCCCATATATATATATATATATATATATATATATATGAGACAAATACATATATATATATATACTTTTATATGTAACCTGAAGTGTACATTATAACTAAAACATATATATATATATATATATATATATATATATTGTTCCTTATAAACCTAAGTTGAACTCTCCCAGGAATATCTACTCTCTGTAAAACTGTTTTTTTACGCACGGATATTACCTCACAAACGGATAAATTTTCCCCTGAATATTCACTTAAAAATATCCCCTACCCTTCCTTGCAATCTTTTACCCGATCCCTTACAGGGAAAATTATTGATTTCTTAAAGAGGCTACGATGGAAAACCCACTTCTACCTAAACCCCTCTGATAAACCCAATGACACAAATGAATATTACCGCCTGAAATAAAAAAAAAAAAAAAAAAAGAAAAAAGCCAATCTACTGGAACACTTTAAAAAAGATATGTTCAACTTAGTTAAGAAAATCAAATTCAGGAAATCATCAAATAAATTCTTACAGGAACATCTATAAAATCAATCTCTCTCGCTACCAACAACTTATCACAAGAAAAATTAGCGGTACTTATAAAGTGGATAGAGACCATGAGACTGTATCCAAAATCAACGTAGATGCGGCTAAATGTGCAAGTAAACTTAAGATTGAAGACAGAATGGGAAAGATACACCTGAAAGATGCTTATTTGTTTGACCACAAACCCAACTTTGATAACAAACTACAAACAAGATTAATTAACCAATCAAAAACAGAACTAGGATTAATATAAAAAAAAAAAATTCTTTAAAAAGATAATAGACCACATACAAAAATTTTCCGTTATCAATCTGCAGAAGGATTCTGTAGATACTATTAAATGGTTCAAGGACATCCAAAATAAAGATAAGGCAACCTTCATTCAATTCGACATTATGGATTTCTAACCATCCATATAAAAAATCTATTGTTAGATAGTTTAAAATTTCACAAAGAACTTTGTAGATATTACTGATGAAGAATCTAAAATTATATTAGCATCAAGGACATCTATATTGTCCAACAATAATTCTACTCGAATTCTACTAAGAGCCATGGTGATAATGTTGATGTCCCAACGGGTGCTTTTGATTCTGCCCAAATCGCAGATTTAATAGAATCAATCCTAAACACCCTTAGTAGGATAGTGAACTCCAAACAAATAGGTCTATACAGAAATGACGGACTCCAGCATTATTCCAACAGTAATGGTCCACTATCATCTGGCAGAAAAGAAAGGTAATTAGGGCTTTAAATGATCACGGATTTAAAATAGAGATTTCCTCTAATTTAAAAAAATAGTCAACTTCCTAGATATTACCTTAAATTTGGCAAACAACACATACCAAAAAAATAATGAAACACCAACCTACATAAACGTCCACTCTAACCACCATCAATAATTAAACAAATCCCTACAATCGTAAATACTAGAATATTTTTTTATCAATTTAACCCTGCTAAGGCATTCCACTGCCAATATTACAAGGGGTTATATAGGGGAAGGTCAAGAGAAAGAGATAGATAGGAAATGTTAGAAGGAGGGTGATAGACTGTTAAGGCTGAGGGTTGGGTAGATGGGAAGAGTGTTTGAAAGACTGGATGTTAGTGTGTTAGAGGTGTCTATTGACCTTACATTTAAACTCCTGGAGATTGTAGTTGCTTGAAGGTCCATATGAAGGGACTACAGGATTGAGAAAAGTGCGAGAAAAGAAGCTGGAGTAGAAATTGCGGTTACATTTTATTGGTTTCACCGTAAAAGTTAATCTAGTAATTACGTGCAAATTCGTACCATCAGGGGCACCAGTGATCTAAGTTCATCGGAGCAGAAGCCGAAAGTATTTATAGAAGAGACACAGGGAAGCCACGTCGCGCCGGTGAGAGAGAGAGAGAGCAGCCGGCCTGCTGTGAAGTCGGTATCGATCACATTACAGACTCTCCGTTGTATTTTGTCAAGAAGCCCGAGGAGAATAGCAGGCACCCGACCAGATGTGGCAGAAGTGTTCAATGCAAGGGCGGATGGTAGATTTATATATGTGCAGGATAGATTCAGACGGCGGCACCGGCACAGAGAATCTTTCTTCATAGCAGCGGATTTAGCATGGATTCGATATAGTCATTCCACTTGAGGTCCGCTGAAAGTGTGAGACCAAGGAGGCGTAGTGTTTTGTTTCTAGGAAGCATGCTAATGGGAGGTAGGTGCGATTGTCTATGGTGGTTAATTGATAGCAGTCACTTTAGAAGCACAAAGTTTGTTGAGCCATTTCTTACCCCAGTCCACTACGGATTGAAGTCCTTTTCAAGCTCGGCTGCAAGGTTCGCTTTGTCGCCCACACCAGATTTTTGATCAAGGCGAGAGTAAACTGTGGCAGTGTCATCGGCGTACATACCTACTTGGGATCTTATGGTGAATGGGGAGATCATTAATGTAAATCAGAAAGAGCGTAGTAATCTAGGATAGAGCCTTGAGGAACGCCTGCATTCGTATGGTAGTTCTAGGAGGTATGTCGGTTTAATACCACCTTCAATGTGCGGTTAGAGGAAAGACTTGGATTAGGTCAAACAAATGTCCAGTTATACCATAGCTCCGCAGTTTGCGTAGAAGGCTAGCATACTCTGTCGAACGCTTTACTATCATCAAATAGCAAAATCTTAATGAAAATAAACATATTACAACATCGTTTAAAAAATGGCTTCAAACAGGAATTACTTAGAACTTCAAAAGTATTGCAGAACTAAAGAACTAAAAAATAGAAAAAGAAGAGTGCTATGCTTTAACTCATTTCTGTAAACTATCTAATATTAATATCGGGCAATACTTTCTGAAATTAGTTGATAAGCACTTTAAGCAGAACAACCCACTAAGGAAAATCTGCAATAGAAAGACATTAAAAATTAGTCATTCCTGCACTAGCAAGATTAATAGCATGACCATCACATATTAACAATAATATACTAAAGAAATTTGAGAATAATAAAAGACAGGATAGTAATAAACTGTAACTGTAGAGTAAAAAATAAAGGCCCAGTTGAGGCATATGTAAATCCGAATAGGTAATATACCAAGCAATCATCTATCCTAGCGAAGACAATAGCAGGAAAAAAAAACATAACAGGGAATTTCCGCCGGATCATGGAAATAACGTCTATATAATCACACTAATCATTTTCTAAACCTCACTTAAAAACATTAAAGTGCGCTTCTCTAAATACTTGGGAACTAAAAGAGAAATTTTCCCCTCAGATTGAATGGAAGATTATAGGGAAATTCCAGACCCCAATAGCTTTAGAAGCAGATGCAATTTATGCTTAGACGAAAAGATTCAAATTAATGTCAAATTCAGAGAATCTAGCCAATTATTAAATCAGAGAAATGAAATAATTTTCATATGCCGCCATAAAAATAAATTTAAAACTGTCTAACATAAAATCTTAGAATCACCCTGTTCCAACACACTTGCCAGCTTTCTTATATTTGTATGGATCATTCGTTGGAGGATTTTCCGGACAAAAAAAAGTGAGGATAAGAACCTACCATATAATGGGTTGACATGCCAATCTAAGTACACAATGACTTTATATTATTGGTGTACGAATTTTAAAAAAAATATCCTATCATGAACTATGTAATGGTAAATGATCTCACTATAATGACTTCGACATAAATATTTCACGCGTATAATGGGGCACCTAAGTGTAAGGTTAGATAGGTTCTCATATGGGTACACCTAATTTTGTGCATGCTTCTATAGAATTTTGTGCATGTTTATATATATTATTGTATGTTATATTGTGTGTATAGGGGGAACACGTAAGTATAAGTATATTTCATATATAGGAATAGACCTAATTATGTCTACGTTTTTCCATTAGTTTCAACACCTGATTATATGTGGGTTATGTTAATTCTTGGATGCAGTCAATTGTACATTCTTGAACTGATTATACCTTCAGGTACTGATCATTCTACCCATATGTGTACAGGTTAGTATCAATAATCCGAAGGAGGTATGCCGGTATATATGGTTATATATATGTGTAATGTTTGTTAAGACGTATGAAAAGAAAATATACCACCTCGTTTGGAAGTTAAAAGTAGATGGATAAGTGTACACAGGCGTACATTGTCTTTATGCATGGGTGTATATAAAAAGTTGCTCGTATACTTATATATATATATATATATATATATATATATATATATATATATACTCAGTTATAATCTGAGATTGAGGACAGAATGGTTAAATAAAATAAAGACAAGAGGAAAACTGTATTTTAAATCGACTACGCGTTTCGTCCTGTGATGAACTTTTATATATATATATATATATATATATATATATATATATATATATATATACGGATGTGTATACATGTATGCGTGAATCCGCTCCTCATAGAATTGCGAGTGTTTGAACACAATAATTGTATGCGGATATAAAGAGATAAATGTAGACATGAAGAACACATTTATGAGCATATATACGTATGGATGTGAGGATGTATAGAAGTATGAAAATATATGCGTAATTTGGGAGAATGTGTGAGAATTACTAGCATAATTATATATATATATATATATATATATATATATATATATATACAACACTATTTATACACTCGGAAGTCCCGTGTTTATGAAGTGTATATATGTGAGTATAGGAACGCAAGATCCGTATGTAGACATGAAAAAGCGTACATCGGTAAGTATGTATAAGCAAAGTCCTATTTGTAAGTATATGTGGGAATGTACGCATATGTCTATATGGATATAAGTTAGTGTACATTGGTGGGTTAAATTATGGGGTACCACATACACACGTATCCATGGAATTAGAAGTTTTTTTAGAGGTCAACATCTTCACGACTCGTCTGATCTAACGCCAATCTGACCCAGCTGATCTAACGCCAATGCCTAAATCCTGACTCACTTATCCTGTTTCTCTTTTCTTTCTTCTTATTTTTATTTTTATTTTTTTATCTTTCTCTTCAGTTAAAGAAAATGCTTATTCCGGCAAAATCTTTTGTACCAAATGGAAGGAATATTGTGTGATCTGATGAAATAAGCTAATTAAGCTCATTGGAATAAATTGTAATTTATAAACAATTTAAATGACGTGTTGAGTTTTCCTTTATAAATATCATATGACACTTAATATTTTATATTAAGTTAATCTTGTTGGATTATCTTCACCGTTTACGGGCTGGGCATCTATACCTATATATATATATATATATATATATATATATATATATATATATATATATAAAAGCAGTTAATGAACTAGATTAAGATTATAATTTTAAGGTCTGCTATATTTATGGGTTAAAGGGATCGATATCAGAGATAGGCCGTCTGTAAATATATAAGTGAGGACCGAACACTATCAGTGGATCTGTTAGATTAACACGGTAGCTATAACGCTACAATACAGCGCCGAATCTATTTATAGTGAAGTTTTTGCAGAGAAAGCAGTGGCTTATCGGGATTTTTTAACAAGCATCATTGGAATTAAGTACTATAATTTGAAATGAATTTGGGTAAAAATGTGTAAAAAGTGTGGATGAAGGTAATGAGTGTGATTGTAGGTGAAAAGTGTGAGTGGAGGTGCAAAGTATGAGTGGAGGTGCAAAGTGTGAGTAGGGATAAAGAGTGCGATTGAATGTAAAATTGTGATTGGATTGAAGAAGTATCACTGTAGATATCGATTAGCATTCATATAAGAATTCAGTTGGATATCACTTTACAAAACTGCCCTGATATGAATCATGACTTTATTTGAATTGGAGTAAATTAAAATTTTATTTATTTGCAAGTTTCATTTAAGTACAATATTTCCTGTCTATAGCTAATTCGCTATAAGTTGTAATACGAATCTTATAATTAGCTAAGTATTTTTGGAAAAACAATATTTGAGGATTTAATAGTTTACTGCACTAGCAAATCCAGATCGCCAGCTCAACTGTGTCATTTTCCTTTCTGTCATAAATTATCACATTTTAGATCTATTATTAAAAATTTGTTGTTACAATTGGTTAGAGTTTTAAAAGTTTAGCACAATGATATACTTATTCACATCGGAAACAACCCGTTCTTGAAACCACAAGCCTCAAGGTATCTAAACACACGATATCCAATAAGCAGTTTATGTTTCAGGGCTATTTTCTGCGTTGCTTTTGTATCCTCACAACCGAGGTCTGCTATTACTGTATGAATATAATATCGATTATCCATTTATATTATTACGATAATTAAAGTTACATTAATTTAATAAAACAGGGAATAAAATAAATGCAATACGTTTGTACACAGAGGTGGTGTCAGTTGTTTGTATTTTCGGAATATCACACACCATCATCCAAACAAAATTCAGAAAACAAAATCGTTATCATAATATTACTTGATTCTACAATACAAATATATCAGTACAGTACAATATATATATATATATATATATATATATATATATATATATATATATATATATATATATATATATAGCATAGTGATGATCCACACGTATACTGTCTTAGGAAAGAATATTAAAACGTTTTGAGTTTGAAAATGTGTTTTTTTGACAGTATTTGTTTATTTCTACTATTATATATATATATATATATATATATATATATATATATATATATATATATATATATTGAATAGATATTATGCTTAATCATGGACTGTTCTAAACATTGTATTTTGGCTTTAATTACTGGTGGAAATAACGACAAAAATTGTCCAACATTTGTATATTGTTTTATTAAGCTCACGTGAGCCATCTACAGAGTGGTTTCAGGGACGTTACCATAAAGACATTCACAATCAAAGAGGATATTTTTTTGTGTTGATATAAAACATTGCTATACGACGATGACAGTCACCGAATAGCAGACGTAGGTTGTAAATTAGTAATGCGGTGTTAGTAATACGGTTCTATGGGAGAGTAGTATGTGTGTATATATCATGGATAATGATATACAATCGTACTACACTCCTTCCAACCCACTATTAAAAAAAATTATTATTACCATGCACCACTCTGTTACGTCCCTGAAACCACCCTGAAGATGGCTCATGTGAGCCGGAAGCTTAGAAACAGCGTGATAAAACAATTGTCTTTATTTCCACCAGAAATTAAATACGATGTTTAGAACGACACATGATTAAGCAGGGCATAATAGACATTCATTGTCTGTTATATTTAACAATATATGTATTGATAATTATCTGCTGCCTCAATACCACACACACACACACACACACACACACACACACACACACACACACACAAATTAGTCCAATACACAGTTTTATTAAAAAGTGTTCAATACAATTATATTGTAGAACTTTTGAATAGTTTCCATTTGTAAAGTAGTTATTACACGACATAGGTTTCTATCATGTGGTGACTTTAGGCGATTTGAAATAACTGATTTTTACCGTTTTTTTTTAAGAACGCTCACGTAACGGGTAGTTTTTTGAACGCGAAATTTTCAAAATTAGAAGAATATATTTATGGTTGCATGGCCTTAATAAATATTTATGGTTGCATGACCCTAATAAATATTTTATTGTATGGTTATAATTTCTGTTCTTTCATTCATTAATTGAGTTTTGTCTGGGAATAACATAATAGCTAACTTTACTTACTGGCACATTCTACATATTTTGCTACAGTTGTAAGGCTTGGCTGTTTTCTCTATGTTCCACGTAAAGTCTGGGTCTTTTCCATATTTTAATTTCAATTTCCACGCGTGGTTAGCCAATTTTGTACATTTTTAAAAGTTTTCTAGTTTAAATGTAGATCTGTGATTGAACCATCTGGTCTTAAAAGTCTCTTTAACTATAATTTTATCTCTCACAGCAGCCCAAGACATCATAATCTATTCACAAACCTCTGTAATAGGGATGGGGTAAAAGTGTGAGTGGAGGTAAAAGGTGTGGGTAGAATTGAAATGATGCATGATATTCACAAACCATTCTAATAGAGGGTCTGTTCTGTTGTCCTGTCGGTATTGTATCGTACTTTCCAGCAATAGTAATGATAATATTAGCCGTTTCTTTATAAGGAAACATTTTGCATTCAATGACCGAACAGCCAGTACTGCTTTCGATTGTAATTTGTAAATTGTTACCCATAGAATAAATTTTCATCAAAACAGGTTTTTGAAGTTCAGTAGTTGTTATCACTCCTTCCAGTATTGATCGGTTTTTCCTTCCTTACATCTTATTTGAAGTAGTGTAGAGTGTTGATATTTTTTATTATGTCATTATTTTCTATTTGAGTTCCATGTGCTATCCATTTTAGTTGTTGCTGTGATCATCAAGTGATGTGGTTTCTGTTATTATTTTATCTTTTTAATTATTTCACCCCAAGTAAAGCAATAAAGCCGCTAAGACGCAAGAAGTCACCAAGTGTGAAAAAATAAGAAAAAGAAAACATTATTAAAGAGCGAGTTCTTCGTGGTGCCAGTGTTTAAAGAAGGATGATCTTTGTCAAAATCCTCAGTTTTCACTCGTTCGAGTCTTTTTTACCATTGATTTTAGAAAGCGGTTGTATGCAGCTGACTATTTAGATGTTTCCAAACGGATTTGGTGACATAGGGAGGGGAATTACAGGAAATTTGAAATTAAAAGTAGGCCTATTTAGCAAAATGATTTGTTTCTAGAGTACACAAATTTTGATAGTTTTCGACAATTATGTCCGGCCTATTTGCTTCAATCTTCCTGTCTGTAAAGATGGTGTAATCTCATAGAATTGTGATGGCTTCTATTTCTGTAAACGGTACTGGATGAAGTTCATACCAGTGTTTGTTAAGCAAAATGTTTTCTAAAGTGTTTGCATCAGTGTAAAAATTGTCTCACTCTATTGTGACGATTTTGTATTCATTTGGCACAAGTACAAAACATCCAGAGATTAGATGGCCTATGGTTTCCTGTCACATAACCTACATTATGGATCCACACTATTATGTATAATATTTACTTGAAAGTTCCATCTTACCTCTAATCTGGCAACCTGTCAACACTTTTTATATACGGCGGACAGGTCAAAAAGTTCAACTCTGAGATTATTGCATGGTGATCACAAGTGACAAAATTGTACAAATATTCTGGGGGTAAGGGGAGGAAACTCTGACTTTTTAATTTTCACATAAAAAATTACCATACAAGAAAAAACTTTAAATACACAAAAATTTTTTTAAAATTATTTAAAAAATAACGAGGCCAAACGATTTGTATTAAACTTTTTAATTTTCGATTACTAAATATAATCTTCGCTTAATTAAAATTTAAACTAACTGTAACAAATCTTTGAAGTATTTTAAAATATTTTTGAAACTTTATAAATTGTTATAATTAAAGAAAATGAAAACAATTCTTTTAAAATTTCACTAGTAATCAAAAAAAAATTTTTTGAGACTGTAATGTTATTAATATATTTTATTTACTATAGCCATTAAAAGTTTATCAAATTAGATAATATCAGAGTGTTATTGCATTTTTTATTTTACTATTCGGAACAGATTTTCGGAAAAAGAGGCAAAATTTAAAAAAAAATAGATGGTTTATATTGCCCAATGAGTCCTGCGTTTAACTAATGAAACTAATGAAACCATTTTTCGCAACAAAGTTAAATTTATAAAAAAAAATTATAGTTTTACCTGGATGGGGGTAACAGATGCAAAAAAAAAAAAAAATTACCAAGATTTAAAAAAAATAATTAAAAAAAATTTCATTCATTTGTAAATGAGTACTGAAGGTTTCATTAAAATCCTAGAATTATTTAATTTTTGGGAGGATGTCACCGCAAAAAAGTGAGTTATGCAATATTACGTTTTCCATTGTAATCTCTGGTAACGTTTTGGTTACCCGCTAACTCGAATCAAAACAAGATTTTCTGCCAAAATTTCGAACATGTTAGAAGGGAGTAAAATTTAAAAAAAAAATATTTAATAATTACTTTGATTTTTCCTCTTAATAATAATATAAACATTTTGATCGAAAAAGTTCATTTTTATCAAGTTTAGGGCCTTTTTATTCATACTATGCTGTTTTTTTTAACGATTAGTGAAGGTACCTAAGACAAGAGTTGATGTTTTGCATGACAATTATAGCTGAATGAGACTTCTTTCATCTTCTTTATGAGGTACATATAGACAGCATCAGTCTTTAGATGATGCAGGTTATGCTTAAAAAGATTTGTTTTTTTTAGAATTTGATTTAATTTAGAGTCGAATTCAAGATGTTGAAGCAATATTGAACCACTGGGTTGCCATAATTCTGTTCTGAGAATTCAATTCAGTTGTTGATATCAGTTGTACTCTTCTGTAGTGTTCTTTTCACACTATTTCTTTCACTTTTATGTTGAATTCTTTCACCCTCATTATCAAGCTTCTTCTTACTCTAAATCTTTGATTATCAACCCAGCGTCTAAGCTAACAGAAGAGGTTTGTTGTAGTGATCTAGCTAAAATTATGGCTTTAGCATATTTATCCAAAAATTAATTCCATTCCAATGTCATCACTGAAACATTCTATCGCATTATCATTTCTAGCATACAACTTTAAGTCATCAATATAATTGCTTATTTTCTTTCGAAATATTTTATAGCCATATTGTTATGTTCGCTATTAGGAATATACAAAATAGTCAGGGAAACCAAAAGCAACTTTGAAATATTTTTATCGATGTTTATTATTATTATTATTATGTCATTTTTCATCATATTTCGATTTCTGCTTTGGTCTCACTACCAACCAAGTCTGCGGGGAGACCTAAGGCAGGTAGTGGCGTGTTGTTATGACTCCATTTCATGTTTTTCTATCTTCCCTATCATCCCCAGCATTACATAGATAACGTTTTCCTTAGTGTGTGGGCTGTACTTAATAAGACAATTTTTTGTATATCTCTTAAGCTGGGGTTTCCAGGGATTCTTTCAATGTGTTGTTTTGTTCCATTTTTTATCATTCCAAGTGCACCTACTATCACTGGTACAACTCTTGTTTTCAATTTTATTATTATTATTATTATTATTATTATTATTATTATTATTATTATTATTAAACGAGACGCTATACAAATATACGAAGCCCAATATACCTATTATAAGAGTAAATTTGGTAAGAGGCACATGCATTGCAGCCAAATATGTTGACAGTTTTTGATAAAATCAACAACACCAACAACAAACCTAAACATATACCCAGTCATGGTAGCCTTCCACTATTTCTGCACATGAAGTGAGATGCACAGGTTAAAACTAAGTAACTGTTATTGAACGGTATATTTCTTAATTCATCAAGACTTTATCTCTTGTTTCCTGTTTAAGATTGGCTTACCTATTTCTCTTTTACTCTCAGTGAACCTTTGCGTCTTAGTAACATAATCGCCTTGCTTGGGGTGAATTTATTAAAACAAACAAAAAGCATTTACGTTTTAACACCGCCATCAACTGCTAATATACATGCTCAATACACTTATTATGACACCTGACTTTTACTTCTTGAAGCGAAAAACACTCACTTTTCTCCAACTAGACGCCGTAACGGAAAAAAAGGAAAAAAAGAGAAAGAAGAAGCATGAAAAAATTCAAAGCCTCAGACGTTTATCGTTTTTCTTTAGACATTATCTGTCAACACCAAATCTTATAACTGATTGATTTTCAGCCATTGTCTCTTGCTTTATTCGTCCGGTTTTTTAGACGGTCGAGCGACCGTCCCAGAGGCTCCAGCACAGAGAGATCGCGGAGGACTGAATAAATTCTTTCAATGACCAAATGAATAGTTGTAATCACTGACTTTTCAAATTCAGTGGTATCTTGTGACTTTCACTTGTGATCAAGTGACATCAAATGCCTTCAATTCCCCAGCATTCTCCATGGTATTCTATCTTAATATATATGTAAATCATTGAGCCTTTACGCTAGTCGTACATAGTGGATCTCAAATAAAGATAAATTAAAAGCAAATATCTCAATTTTCTATCAATAACCACATATTTCTATATGATCATACTTGTGTCCATTTATTTTTCTTGTCCAGTCGTAACTGGAGGCTTTTACTGGAGTTCATTTTTCCTCAATGTCTTAGCACGCCTTTCAGTATTCTGTATAATTATATTCGTAATTATTGAGATTTCATAACTGTCGTATCTGGTGGACTTGGACAAGACATAAAGCAATAGGATTTTTCTCAATATCCCATAACTCTTTACTTTTATATTTCTAATCGTTGTATTTTCATCCCAGTCATATTTTCCTGTAGATCAAGTGCGAGCAACGTTTCTCAATGACTTCATTATCACCTAAGCATTTTATATTGTTACGTACACAATCGTACTAGTCTTATATGGTGTCTCTCACTGGAGTGAGACACTAGATAAACTGATGTGATCAAGTAAAAACAGTGATTTACATATATAATTATATAGAATCTATGGAGAATACTGAAGAAATGAAGACATTTGATGTAATTTGATCACAAGTGAAAGTCATAAGACAAAACTGGTTTTGAAAAGTCAGTGATTACAACTATTCACTTTGTCATTGAAAGAATTTGTTCAGTTTTAGCCTAATTTTTATATTGAAGAAAAAAAAGAAAAAGCTAATGAACGCAACAAGCCGATGGTTTCTTCTCCGCGATCTCTCTGTGCTGGAGTCTCTGGGACGTTTGCTCGACCGTCTTAAAAACCGGACGAATAAAGCAAGAGACAATGGCTGAAAATCAATCAGTTATAAGATTTGGTGCTGACAGATAATGTCTAAAAGAAAAAGATAAACGTATGAGGTTTTGAATTTTTGTAGGCTTCTCTTTTACTTCTATGCGTCTTGTTTCTCATTTTTCTTTTTCTTTTTTTCCACTACGGCGTCAAGTCGGAGAAAAGTGAGTGTTGATTATTTTCGCTTCAAGAAGCTAAAAGCCGCCATCAAAATTGTATGAAGTAATGAAAATAAAATAAAGTTAGACTTGCTGAAATTGGAACGCAGAGTAACCAGACAGCAATTGGGGAAAGGAAGAATAAAAAATTAAAAAAGTCGAAAGAAAATGGATAAGAGAATGGAAATTGAAAGGAAAGGCTAGAGTGGAAAAGTCATTGCAGAATCGTCGGCATAAAAAACTAAAAATACAACCCCTCCCCCCCAAAAAAAAACAACCAAAAAAAAAAAAAAAAAGAAAAGCACATGATTTGACATAATGAAAGTAGGAAAATAGAATATGAACAAATGTTTCGGCCATTTTGTTATTTTTGGATTTGTCCGAAACATGTTTTAAAAAATATTTATTTAAATTGCTGTTCAGTTCATTTTTGCTACAATTATTTTTAGGAAACGAACGATGGTTAAAAGTGACTTTCATTTTTTTTTTTTATTGCATTTTATTTTGTGGTTTTTATTTATTGCTTGTAATGCTTCCATGAAAGTATTCCTTGTTGATTCTTGTCTGGACAGAAAAGAAAAGAAAAAATAACAGGGAGCATTAAATTATTGTTTGAGAATTTATGGAACGCATATCTGTTGCTTTTTGTGAGATTAACGACTCGCATACAAACGAAGAAAGACCGGAAGAAGAGCAAAGAAAAGGTTGTGTGTTTTGAGGAAAAGGAAGACATATTAAAAGTGAAATGATGTGATGGGAGAAAGACAAAAACTGCGAAAGTTCATATTTCTTGAGATAGAAATAGGCATCAAATATCATGTTATAGCTAATCTAAATGCTAACACACACGCAGAAAATAGATACATATGGTTAGACATACGTACATATAATAAAAATTATTCCAACGAACTTTTTCATATCAATCTTCGTTAGACTGATACTTAAAAAATGTAAGATCCAAACATTCATTTCTAATCTTCGTCATATATGTCGTACAATTAAAATACGCTAATATACCCGTTTTAATACACTTTTAAATTTCGATAACATTCCAAGAATTAAATTATTACCTACTTCATATTTCATCGTTATAAAAATGAATACTTATGAAAATAATGAAGACAACGTTTGTGTGTACAGTTATGTGTACAGTTGTGTAAATCATTATTGGTATTACCGATACTAATAAATAATCAGTGTCATTAGTTCTGCGGTCAGATAGCAACAGTTAAAAAAATATTGCTCAGTCTCAAGCAGGCAGAGCTACTAAGGTAGTACAAATTAATTAAGGAGAAATATAAGCTTGACAGTCAGATTCATACTGAGGCGACCAGGTGCCTGATGATCGTGGAAATGGCAACTGCACTTACACAGCCTTTAAAAAGTAGGTAAACCAGTATAAAATGAAGGATAATAAGAACGTGTTGTCACCTTTTTAGTATAGAATTAAATTGTAATTGATTTTAAATAAAATGAAATAATACATAATATATATATATATATATATATATATATATATATATATATAATAAGTAAAAATAATAATAAAATATATAAATAATAAAATATATAAATAAAAAAAAAACGTAAATAAGTAAATTAAATATGTAATTTTCAATATTGCATTAATTTAAATAATTATTAGTAACGTTTACCGAGTTTATCTTCCTAAGAGTTTTGTATACATACTTTTATAAAATAAGAAAATTGGAAAATTAAATGCCATGTTATAACGTTTATTTTTACTGCTAGCATAAATAGGCCTGAAATTAAATAGGTAACATAATAATTAAACAAATAAAATAAAAAAATATGCAAAATATATCAGTAATTAATCATGTTTTATTTTTCACAACTAACTTTATAATGGCGAAATTATAAAAGTAAAATATACAATATATATATATATATATATATATATATATATATATATAATGTTACCATGTTATAACGCCATTTAGTTTTTAAATATTTTCACATGTTAACGCCATTTTTAGATTAGAACAAAGATTAAATTCGTTGGGAACAGAACTAGCTAACCTTATGCAGCGTATAATATATATATGATATCTACTAGTGAATTTAATAAAATTATCTGACCCTTAAGAGCGATGTATTTGAGAAACTCGGAATCAATCTTTAGAGAGAGAGAGAGAGAGAGAGAGAGAGAGAGAGAGAGAGCGTGTATATATGTGTACAAAACTTATAATCTGACTTTTACGAGCGGTGTATTTGCGAAACATGAAATCAGTCTTGAGAGAGAGAGAGAGAGAGAGAGAGAGAGAGAGAGAGAGAGAGAGAGAGAGAGAGAAGGTGCCTGCATATGTATACCAAACTTGACATATGTGTGTGTGTCTGCTTGTAAGTGATTCTTTGCGTGAGCACACCACAGATCCAATTTGAGAAGTTGTGCGTGTTATTTATGAGTATTTTCAATTTCGATCGCTGACGTTAAGGTCACATGGTCAGATCGCCTCCACCCAAATTTACATTTAATATGACATTAATGTAGAGTTAGGTGAGGTATAAATTTTTTTGTCACCACACATCCTCCCAGATACCCCAATTTCCCATAAAAAACCTGTAAATACATTTTCAGCCTTTTTAGGGGTGGAAAGCAATAAGTATGTAATTTTATTTACATACGGAGAGCAAAATTTTCAACTGAACTGTTCTCAATTGAAAGACAAAATAAATGAATAAATAAATAAAAGGCAAGTAGAGTTGATGTCGAATTTACGTGGTGTACTTTTTACTTTCTATCACTTTCTGTTTGTTTATTAAAGATCTATTCAAGAGGGAATGTATCAGAGTTGAACTACAGTCAACTCCACGTATTTTATTTTTGTTGATGGGTTGGCGACATTCGGAAAGGGAGAAAACAACTTTTGAAATTGAAAGGAAGTGTCCTTCTATTAGCAGTTACGGAGTCTGTTCGACAAACGTTCCATCGTAATGTTGCTTAATTAAAAGTTAGATACCATTGAGTGAGCTTGTGCACAGCGTAGTGGTCACATTCATAATGAGCGGTCGATTAGATCAATGAAGTTTTGTGAAGGTGACACGAGCAGAACATCACTTAGCTTCGTCAATACCAAACCATAATCTGTAACTTTTGGTTGGATACTTTTCGGACAGACCTCATATCTATATATCAAATTGAGTCAGTGCCGCGGTTAGACAAATAGAGGAAAATTATTCTGGATGGGATTAGATCGTAATTTCAGGAGGTAATGGCGCAATTGATAGTAGACTTCTTTTTTGCTTTTTGAGAGGTAAGACCCTAAGACGGGCTAAATCGAAATAATTTTCTTAATTTTTCACCTTTTTTTAATGATTGCCATTTTATGTGATTTGCTTGTCTTGTTAAGTGCCCCAAGATGAAGAATATGTTTCGATAGAAGATTTTAATAACGGTGCTTTCTCTTCCTATTTTCAAAACGATATAAATCATAACTTATTTCTGGAAATGTTACGATATTAGCATATGTAAAGTTTGAGTGTAACTGCATGCTTTAAAATAGCTGTCATGGGGTCAACGGCAAAAAGTATTTGTCAACCGCTACTTTAGTGTCTCAGTGGCATTTTTTACCAGAAAGCCAAAAATTTAAAAGGCAGTCCAGTAAGAAAAAATGTTTAAACTCACAGACAGGCCTCAGATGTGATGTGTATAGGACAAAATGAGCATGTCTCACCAGTAAATGGTATGACATTCTAAATTATAGCGACATCCATAGAAAGCATGAGTGGTGATTTTCTAAGCCTTAATTAGATGTGGCACAAAGCTCAAACTATTTTGTGCCAAATAAGGATCGAACTCACTATTCAGTCGTAATTGACTTATCGAAACAAGCTTGCTAAACATTACACCGCGTCATGATGCCCTAAATGATTTTCTAAACGTAACTTAGACGTGGCACAAAGCCGAATGTACGGGTCACTCGGTGAGTATCGAAATCGCTACTCAGTTTGCTAACCATTTAAACATCAAAATGCCCAAGAAAGCCAGAGACTATAGAGGCTAAAACATCATGATTAAATACTCCTCCTACTTCTACTACTATTAATAAAACATACTTTAAAGATTTACAGTGTCACGCAAAATTTTACAACACATTACAAAAATGTTTCTTTAGGTATATCTGACACTGATTAATAACATTTTTACTGCTAATAATATATATGTTTAAGCATTTAGTCAAACAATCAGATTAAAAAAAAAACCAATAAAATATCCAACAAAAAACCCAATATTTAATAACGCAAAAGTTTAAAATACATTTATTAAATCATCCATTAATATTTCGTATTGTAACAATTATTGCTAATTACAGCATATAGGTGTTTAGAGTAGTCCCCTACGTATTTCTTGCATCTTTCTTGGCTAATATTTTCATGCAGGTTCTGAGGATTTCTTCTTTGAATTCTCAGTTTCAATTCTCTCTATAAATTTTCAACCGGATTGAGATCTGAAGATTGACTTGGCCATTTTAGAACGTCTATTCTATTTGAACTTAACCATGATTTTGTAAGCTTTTAGTATGTTTAGGATCATTGTCTTGTTGAAAGACTCATCTTGGTTTTAAGCCCAGCGAATGTACACTCTGACGTATAATTCTCTCCAAAATATCCCTATCATATTCTCCATTTATCCCTCCCTCATATTATTTCAATGTTCCCTACACCTTGGGCACTAAAGCAACCCCCGATCATGATTGATCCACTTCCATATTTTACTTTTGGTATATTATTCTTCGGCAAATTTTCAGTACCCTTCTTTCTCTACACATTTGCCACAGCGTTTCTTTCCAAAAAATTCAATTTTCATTTAGTCTGATCAAAGTACATTTTCCTAAAATGCTGCAAGTTTGATACAATGCTCGTTTGCAAACTCCAGTCTGGCAAGAACGTGTTTTTGCTTAAGAAGTGTTTATTTTTACCTTGATGTTCTCGAAAAGATGATATATTGATGAAGTGAACGACTAATTGTAGCAGTACTCACTTTTACTCTACTTACTTCTAGTATTCTCTGAAGTTCTTTAAGCGTAACTCGGGACACTCTGCCAACTTTTCTCGCTAATAATCTCATCATACGTTCCGTAACATTTCTAGAACGACCAGAGTATTTTTTGTGATGAACTATCGTACCAACTGATCTCAATGGCATTTTTAACTGATCTATATCTTATATTTATGACTTCCTATAACCAAGTCTATTTGTATGAAGGTCAACAATACGGTTACAGAGGTCTTGATCAATTATTTTGCTTTTCCTTATTTTATCAATGTTTAAAGGACGATTGACAGAAAAAGAATGACGCAATACTTTTAATCATTAATAAAAGTAATCATAAAATTAATCTAGAACGTTCTAGAAACAACCTCATCTTAATTTGGAACATTCTAGTAAAATTTGAACACTTTTATAAAAAAAAAACTGTTGTAAATAAAAAAATGGTTTGTAAACTTTTGAGATAGTAAATATCAGTTTTTCTTCATCGGATACTTTTTTTGAGTTTTTTTAATCTGATTGTTTAACTGAATATCTAAATACCTAAATAACTAAACTGAATACCTAAATGCTCTACGAGTAGTAAAAGTTTAATTAATGTAATTGTATTAGAAATATTTAAAAACATTTTTGTAATGTTTTGCAAACTGTTGCTTGGTACTCTGGGCCTTTTATTAGTGTTATAAATTATATTGTATTAACATCTTGCGCTTAATGAGCCAGAATTTAACTATGTGGTGTAATGGATGACAGCTCGGCATGAAAAATCGGAGAGCCGAGTTCTAATTCCATTCGAGTTTGTTACATTAGCAAATACTCTTGGAAAAAGCATGAAACCCTATCTTCTATGGTAGAACTAACGCTGTAGAACTGACAGAAAGAAAGGATAGTCTATTGTGAGAAAATATCTAGTCAGTCATGAATCGAAAGAGACATGATCGCCCAAGGGTGTATCACATGTGGCACTTAACTGGCTGAAATTGTGCACAAAATGTGTGAGGCAGGCTGGTGAGTATTATTCTTATGACAAGTGTGAGATTGATAAGGTAGATATGGACCTAAACTTATATCTTATGGTTGGATTAAATACTAGGACAACTAATAAGCAGTAATTATCGGCTTTAGGATTCATGAAAACAGAAAAAAGCTATTGACGTTGCATTTAAATTTTGGAGTATTGTAGGTGGCAGGAAAACAAGAAGTCAGAAGAGGAGAAGTGTGAGAAAGTAAAGTATTAGAATAGAATTTATGGCTGCATCTCGCGAGTTCAATAATAAAATGGTGAGATATAGTTGTCAATCAAGCAGCACGTTTAAATTTATGCTGTTGATGCACCAGAGAGGAAAGCTCAGAAAAAGAAATTATCATAAAAAATATTTTTAGAAAAGACATAGGAAAGACACGTTGCAGTGGTGAGAAAATGACTGAACCAGAATAGATTACATTACAGACTTTGAATTTTGCCAAGCATTTTGAGATATATATTGGGAGCACTATACCAGATATCGCAACAATATGTTAAAATATCTATTTTCTTTTAAATAAACTAGTAAAATTAAACACAAAATTCAATTTAGTAACAGTGTCAAAATGGAAAATAAATATAACTAGTCAGCAAATTTCTCTCTTCACTTTTTGTTTCCATCGTGAAGTTAATGATTTAGAATGTTTTATCTACGACCGATTATTGTTTTTTCTTAGGGGGTTGGATTAATTATTTTTATTTTAAAAGTGAAATCTTTGAAATACGGAGACGATTTCTTCAGTTGACACACACAGAGACCTCATTCATATGCATGATCACGACTTTTCAGGTGAGACGCATTGCTTTCTTTACATCGGTCATTGGCACGTTCTTCTATCAGTCCGTCAACTTGTAGATCTGCTTTTTTGCTTATTTATATTGCTTTCCTTTCTTCTAAAATCTCTGGCTAAGTTTTTTCTCTCCTTTTCTATTGCTGTTTTTAGCTTTTTTTCTTTCTTTTCCTTTCTCTAGGTATTAAGTTCTCTCAATTGCTTTCTTTCTATTGTTCTCTTCCTTAAATATGTTTCTCTTTTGAACACTCTTTCTCAATTACTCTCTTTCTCTGTCCTGGTCGCTTTTTTATTTTCCGTAATTCCGTTCTCACTCTCTGTCTTTTATTTTGATTGCAATCTTTCTCTGTCTTACTCCTCTTCTCTTTTTTTATCCATTTTTATATATTTTGGTCGTTTTTCTCTCTTGCTCCCTTTCTCTACCTTACTATCTTTTTTCTACCCTCTTGCTTTCTTACTCATTCTTTAAATCTATTTTCTCTCTCTTTCATTTACTTTTTCTCTTTCATACCTTTTTTCTCTTGTGTTCTCTCTTTCCGATTTTCTCTATCTCGTTCTTTTTACTCAATCTCTATTTCTCCTTTCATGCTGTCACCCTCTCTTTCACACGCTTTTTCTTTATATTTCTGTCTCTATCTTCCTCTCTTTTGGTCTCGCTTAACCTCTATTTCCTTCTCCCTTGCTTTATCACTATCTATACAGAAATACATATATTAATTTCTTTTTCTTTCACCCATAACCCCGGAAGGAGTCGTTGGGTCTCTGACGTGTTAAGGTGTCTACTGTTCTCCATCTGTCATGGATATGTGACAGAGCCTTGGTCACTGCGATTGTTGTTTTGATGTGCTCATCATATGGCATGTCTTGGGAGTTTTAACCTGGCAGGGTCATCCCTCTCCAAGTTAGACCACAGCCAATTTCCTCCAACTAGACGTCCTCCCTCAGTTGTGAGCACTGTTGTAGTTAATTTGATGAACCCTTCCGCCCTGATCTTATTCATTTACATCTACCTTAAAAATGACAGCAACACCGAAAACATGTCTGTAGTTAATCAATATTCGATTAAGGTTTATAATAGTTTTGTGAATATTTCAATGTTTGTTCCCACCAAAAACAGAACATTTTCAAAATCCCACCTGAATGTTATTTACACATTGAATATTATGTATCTGCAAACATATGTTTGTAGTCTGTGTCTTAAATCGCAAATTACTTGGCAGCTATCTGAATAGAATAGAGACTCTAAAAAAACCAAAAAAAACCAAACAAACAAACAAAAAAAAAAACAGGAACAGTGTTACAATTGATATTATTCAGAAATACGATAGCATTTTCAAATCAAATATAATCTGTCATCAAGTTAAGACCAGTACATTCACTATTTACATATCAGGTATATTTCTCTACAACTCAGAACATTGGAGACTTACGAGTACAGATAAATAAAATATTGATGCTTTCCAGGGAAGATTACTCTGTTGGCCTTGAAAGATCTCTAACTAAGATATATGGGACCAGGCATAAGGTCGTCGAGCACCGAGATGAGAACAACCTCTTGAGCGACGAGCAGTACGGGGTTCGATCGGCCCGATCCACTAATGATCTAACTACCATTACTCACAGAATTAGTGAGACTATTAACGGCAAACACACCTCGAGAACCAGCATCAGGTATTTCTAAGACGATATTTCTACGTGTGGCACACAGATTTGCTGCTCAAGCTCTTTAGCTATGGAATCACTGAAAGATTCTTCTTAATTATAAAGTCTTTCATAACGGATATGTCCTTGAATGTAGTTATTAACTTTCAATCTTTCGAGACCCTAGTGGTCAACGCATGCAACCACCAGAGGGGTCACTTCTTAGACCAACCCACTTTTTGCTTTTACCTGCATAAGAATATACTCAGATCATTTGTGAACATCTATGTCAATGATACGACGATATACCGGTGCGTCTCTAAAACTAGTGATGATCAGAGATTGACGACATGTCTCATTTGATCTAGTACTGACTTCTCAGTGGGTGAAAAACTGTCTAGTTATATTCAATCCATCGAAAACCATACTAGTTACATTCCACCATCGCCGATCGGGCGGGAGCTGCATAGTCTCACTCTCCAGTCTTGATAGAGTCCAAAAGCGTCCCCTAGTCCTTGTGGGTGATAATTTATTTTCCATCCTCCAACCTCCTCATCACAGGCAAACTTCACACCGCTCTATCGCTATTCCCATGGAAAGTGACCAGACGCACTACATTCCTTGGTTCCGTCAGTTCTAACCTTCACGGTTAGAACCCACTATACCACACATTGTAACAAACCACCCATATTCCATCCGTGTTCTATTGGTCAAAGGAATCTCTACTCAAACAGCTTCTTCCCGCGAACCACTGCTCTGTGGAACCAATTTCCAAGAGAATGTTTCGCGGATCATTGCAATCTTGACCTGTTAAGTTTAGGCTTAGCCGTTATCTTCCCCTGCTACTCGCATAAACTGCTTCAGTGTAACGCCCTACCTCGAGGGAACCCAGGCCTTGTACAGGGTGAGCCTTAAAAAACGAATATATGGACATTATTTTTTGAACAATGATCTGTATGATCTATGGCTCATCACAAGGCGGCTCGCACTACTAAAAAGATTTAAGGTAATTTTTCATAGAAGCGACCTCATCTATTTCCACTACAGAAGATCATATGCCTAAGCATATACCTTAGAAGTGTGAGAAATGATTTTTTTGGCAGGAGGGGAAGAACCTTGTTTTCTATAATTAAAAAATTGAAGTCTTTGTGTAATATTATCACTAATGACAGTGTGATTAACACATGTCGCTGCGTGCGATTTATTCATCTGAAAATAAAGAAACATGTATATCTTTTCTCTATTTTTGTGAATATTACCTGTTTAAAAATCGAAATATGTTTGTACGTATAATTTTCCTTATTAAAACTTGCCAGTTGTTTTAAATGATTGAAACGTTATTTTAATGGAAAACTTAAAAAATTCAAGAAACAATGGACTTAATGTATGTAATTATGTACAAGGTTGTGAGTAAACAATTGAGAACAAAAAAAAAATGTTTATGAAATATTATTTTCCTTGTGAAAGTAGGTGGACCATTCAAAAAGACCAAACAGGCCACATGTGTACAAAATGCGATTCTTGGAGAAAAACTATCAAATGAAGATTCTCATTCTAAGCGTATACATTTAGACTGCCTAATGAAACACCAGTGCAAAGTTTAAAAACAATGCTTCAAGCTTTGTAACAAGTAAAATAGCCGTTCAAAAATTTCAAAGAATAGCTGACCTTGCAAATATGAATATTCTGCTCGACAATATAATCTATTATTTTTCATTCAATTGGCAAATATAGCTTCGGACAGGTGGAGACGGAATCAACATTAGAAAGCGCTTATATAATTTATTTTGTGTAAGAGTAAAACAAATGCCTTAAAAGTCTCTGATAGATGCAATTATTTGTATACACACCTATATGTGTATTTGCATGTATACACACCTATATGTGTATTTGCATGTATACACACCTATATGTTTATTTGCATGTATACACACCTATATGTGTATTTGCATGTATACACACCTATATGTGTATTTGCATGTATACACACAAATATAACCAGACATAAAAATGCGGGAAATTCTAAATTGTTGTCCCCTTGATGCTTGCTAAGTTAAGATGAATTGCTAAGAGTCGTATTTTTATTAAGCCAATAACAATCCATCACGCATATACAAACATATTTAGGCGCCTAACGTTGGGTAATTTTTTTTTGTGTAGTGAGTTTGATCTGTACTGAGTGTTTAATTATTGCAGCCATTTGGCAGACAAAGTATATTATCTACTCATCATTCAGAGAATTGCTTGAGTGAAGGGATGTGTTCTTCATAACAAATCGAGAGCGAAATTTATTCGATAGCCAAGTAATTGACACAAATTGTACTGGATTAGATTGTACTATATATTCCTTGATCTAGGAGATCGGAGGGACTCCATTTGGAGCTTTTTATGGCATCTTAAAAACAAGGGGGCCTGACTTGTTAGTGCCCATCACATCTGCAATTAATATGAATAGAGCAGTATTGAATTAGATTGTAGTTATTGATTGACCCCATTTTTAGAGATCGGCAAGGCGTTATTTTTAACTTTAAGTGGGGTAACTTTAGTGCCCATCGCACCTCCAATTAATATGAGGGCGGCATTATTGGATCATATTATATTACTTGTTCCTTGATTCTATTCTAGGAAATCGGCGGGGCACCATTTTGAGTTTTTCATAGCATTGTAAGACCAAGGGGCTAAATCTTTAGAGACCATCTCATCACCAGTATGAAGAAAGCAAAACTAGATAACATTATACTCGTTGTTGCTTGATCCCATGATCGAGGAGGTTAGCGAGGCGCTATTTCAAATTTTTCAGGGCATCTTAAGATCAAGGGGCGTAACATGTTAGCTTGATCACATTTTAGGAGATCGGCAGTGAACCATTTTGAGAACAATGTTGCGTAACTTGTCAGAGCCCAGCACATGGCCAATTGTATAGGTTTTTTTTCTTAACCCTAGTGTCCAGGGGTGATATTCTGTCTCTCTTATAGTATATCTCGGGTAAGGGGACTAATTTGAGGTCATCGTGTCAAGTTTTATGAGATAGGTAATTCTCGAGGTTCGTAGGACTAGAAGCAGGTAAAAATAATTTATATGATTGTAGTCTTTTCGGTCAAGATATCTGACACAAGAAGAAATTGTTTCATACCTTTTCGAAAAAGCGTTCGGGTGAAATGAACACAAGCAGTCCCAAATGAACTTTGAACTCGGTTAGCTAGTTATGTCTTCGATTCTGATAACCGTTACGGCACTTAACCGTTCTTACGTAATAGTTGTAATTAAACAAATATCAGAATAGAGCAAATCAACGGATTTATTTAATCAGCATTACTTGGCTTAGATCACAGGCTTCATGTTGCTTACAGTACCTGTTTTCTTAAATGGTCACTAATCAAAGATACAAAAACAGGTTCATAATTGCTTCGTAAGGACGAAGTCAAAATAACGTATGTTCAATTAGAGTAATTTTTATTAATGCATACTGGCCAGAAAGCACGGATCAAACGTTGACACGACAGTCACCTTATGCAAATATTAATTGCTTCTCTTTCAGCAAATCCAGGCTTCCAGTTTTTGCCTTGCAGTTGATGTTAAATTCCTACTACCATTGCAACTGAAAACAAAATGATGAATTTACTAATCATGGGTTCAGATGTTAAACAAACATTTCCGTCTTCGTTAAAGTTGCAAAATTCTTCCTGCTTTTGCCGTCAGTTTCTTTTGCGACTAAGCGGATGTGTTTGTGTTCTGTGAATCTGACAAGTAATGTTGGCGTCCGCTTTCTGCAGCGTACGTGACTTCTCGCAATCTCTCGTAATCAAATGTACAGACGAGATTTAGGCGACGCTTGCTTGTTTAGCTTGTTTTGAAACCGTTGTGAGCTGAGGTTTATAGAGTGAACGTCAACTTTTGACATTTTGCTTGTCAAAGGTTAGGTTGACAAATCAGATATGGAATGAATGATGAAAAAAATGGCATAAAACGTGCTGAGAAAACAAGGTTTTATTGTTTTTCTTGAGAGTGAGAGAGGAAGATAGTGAGAGAAAGTGAGTGAGAAAGATTTAAAAAAGAGATAAAGAGATAAATGTAGCAAAAAACTGAAAAAATTAAACGCACGTACACACACACACACACACACACACACACATATATATACATATATATAAATACATTATTGTATATATTGGCAGCAACGTTTCTTCCAAACATCTTTCGTTAAATACGGCCGACAAAGAAAACTTAATTAATTTGTGTGTGTGTGTGTGTGTGTGTGTGTGTGTGTGAGTGTGTAAGAATCTTAAAATTTATATATTAGACTAGTAGTGTGTAATTGAACAGCATTTGCTAAAGAAATCCAAAGTAACACGTTTCGTTTCTCGAAAGTTCTTTATTAATGGAGTCAGTTTCATATATATATATATATATATATATATATATATATATATATATATATATAAAGCATCATTGATATCAGAATCATATTAATTCTTTTATGTAAAGTATTTTGGAAAAACAGTTTCTGCAAATTTTAAGAAATGTAAACTTTGTTTCTTGATAATGACTGCGATGTTCAAAAGAACTTGAAAAAATAACATTTTATTGATACAGTTTATAAGTTCTTGTTATGGACTTCAGACAATTTATTCACAATTTTGTGTACAATACCTAAGAATTCATTAAGAACTTGGAAAATAGAATGATAAGACACACCTTGTCAGTTCTTTTAAATCAAACATTTTATGAATTTTTATCCACGTGTAAAAGCGGCTAAAAACAATGGAAGCATTATTAATGAAAAAACAAAAACACACACAAAAAAAACAAAACAAACTGCCAATACTTAATAATATCAACTATCATTCCACGGCTAAAATGTGCGCCCATGTTTAGAAAATAAAACATTCTCTAGATACATACATAAAACAATCCATATATTCAGTTAAAAATAAAATATAATTCATTTTTGATAATGGCTAGAAGTCTACCCGAAATCACTTGGATAAATAAAACATTCGGATAATTTTTATGTAATTTATGTACTAAAGAAAAAGAAATTATAAGATCACATGAAAAATTATATAAACACTTAACTACAGCACTTTGTCTGTCATTTTTAACAAAGCACACACGCACACACACACATGCACACACACTCATATATATATATATATATATATATATATATATATATATATATTGTGTTGAATATATGGATTGAAATCTAACAAGATGATAGAATAAGTAAAAACATATATGAACAGGTTTGCTGATTTTTTAAATTAAAAAAGAAATTAAATATTCGTCTTGTAAACAAATCTCTGAAGAAACTTAATAAAGTGAAAAATTTAGGATTAAAGACACTTTTCCTACATGTTCTTTACTTATTCTATCTTATGTATGCATTCTATATGGGCATCAGTTTTGCTTCCAGCTTTTTGAGCCTCCCAAGAATCGTATCATCTGATTTCACCAGGTTATCAGGAACTCTTGTTGTATGAAAGACATAACTTCTTATATTTGCTTTTCAAGTTATTCCAAAGTCTTAGTTTGGTATAGATGACTTGTTCCTTTAACGAACTCCAAAGAAAAATATCACAGAGTGTTTAGTTAGGACTTTTGACTGACCACGCATACACAAAATAGGGAGTTACTTTTCAGTCACTATCTATCTATCTATCTATCTATCTATCTATCTATCTATCTATCTATCTATCTATCGAGAGAGAGAGAGAGAGAGAGAGAGAGAGAGAAACGGTAGTATTGGCACAATAATAGCATAGCATGGTATTCTTTCCCCCTAATGGCTCACCATTCAATTTAATCTTCTTAATCCCAACTCATGCCAATCACCCATCGATAAGCGCAAGATTTAGCGAACGAGACTCATTTTATCCTTTTTCATATTGACCTGTGAAATAAATCGACCATTTTTCCATTTCTTTTTCTTCGTTGTTGTCGAAAAGGACAAGAAACACTGCTTCGGTTTCGATTAGCCATTTCTCATTACGAACGACGCAATTGTCCGTAGAAAAAGGAAAAAAAAAAAAATTCAATCTCAAAACAAATATGGATTGATCGAAATTTCTATCGTTTTCTTTCTATTCCGTTTTTTGCGAGCCTTTACTTAATTTGTCGGTGCGGACATGAAAAAACCACCCAGAAGCTTTAATTTACTCCCGATCATTTCCCCTCGCTTTTCCTGTTCTTAACGCAGCCAAATTACAAT
This sequence comes from Ascarosepion bandense, assembly GCA_037127315.1. Classification (NCBI taxonomy): domain Eukaryota; kingdom Metazoa; phylum Mollusca; class Cephalopoda; order Sepiida; family Sepiidae; genus Ascarosepion; species Ascarosepion bandense. The sequence goes on along the minus strand of JBBBDQ010000789.1, from coordinate 2,700,068 downwards.
ATTTTTTGCTTCTTCTTGCATTTACCAATGTCTTGTTGTTATGTCTAGAAATTGTATAACCGCAAGTACCCTCAATTCTTCAGTATTCTTTATCAAATTCACTCATTAACTGTTCACACCAATAGTAACTGGTTAATTTACACAGGAGATCAAGTGATAGAATGTCTCCTCGATATTCGAGCAATCTTCCAATATTCTTGTTGTTTCTAATCATGATGTCCTAACACTTTCCATGATTTCTTATTCCACTTTGAGGGGTTTGGATCCTCTTAGGATTTTCGGAATCTTTCACAGAGCTCCGGCAACGTGTGCCACAACTGTTATCTTCATGTTTCACAAGTTCTTCCGTTCCATAGCAAGGTTATGACACTTATTCATCTTTTATTATTATTATGTTGTCTTTGTTTTTCCTTCTTAGATTCAAGCTTTTGGAATGGACTGGGTACGTCCCAGATAATTTAATGTATTTCATTCTCAGCTGTCCATATACCACGTCTGTTTAATCCAAATGTACTTGCACGTTTCTCAATGAATGCCATTACCCGATCAGTCATACTTGTTTTTGTATTCCTTCGGGAGTAATGAATTACATTCGCTGATTATATGGTTCACGGCATTGTCTTTATTTTTACACAGTTTACATTTGCAGTTTTTCTTTGTTCTTTTTGTAGCTATTAAGAGCGGCTGAATCTCTTTCTTGGACGTGGCTAAGAGATTTCAGAAGAATTCATGGAAAATTGTTTTTTTCTATTTTCAAATATCAAAAGCTCAGAATTATACAAAATTTTCAAAAGGAATACAATCAAACTGAATTATAGTTGTACTAGTAATTTAGAAAATTACATGAAGAAACAAAACGCCAGAAACCTAAATAGCAACATACAAAACAAAATCATTAATAAGGAATGTAACAGTAGGGACAAAATAAATGCCCAATTCAAGGATTTTGTAATAAAAAAAGGAATTATTTACAAAGCAAAAGGACATGATTTAAATGGTCAAAACAAAACATATTTGGGATCAACCAAAGACACTTTTACGGCTAAATGGAAAAACCATAAGCCTACTTTTAAACTAGAAAACTTAAAAAGTTGTACAACATTGTCTAGTCACGTGTGGAAATTGAAATTAAAATATGGAAATGACCCAGACATAAGGTGGAGTATAATAAAAACAGGCAAGCATTAGAACGGTGGTAAAATATGTAGAATGTACCATAAAGAAAAATTAGCTGTTATGTCATTCCCAAACAAAAATGAATTACTAAATGAAAGAAGAGAAATTATGACCAAGTGTAACCATACCAGCAAATACCAATTAGAATCTTACAATCATGAATGAAAATGTTCTAGTTTTTAAAAATTGCGCGTTCATAAAAAATCCTATTACGTATGCATGTAAAAAACTCGTTTACAAATTATATATATATATATATATATATATATATATATATTCTTCACTACTCAATGACATAATTATTGCAAAAAGACAAAATAATAAGGCACTGTTAAAGCGCAAACACGTGGCAAGAGCTTTCATAGCTGGTAGTAAAGTATAATAACTGGTAGTAAAGAGAATGATTTGAGCCGACGCTTCCGCTCTATTGTCTTTTTAATGAACTGAGCCAACGCTCTCTCTCCATGAATGTGATAGGAGGGAAATAAATATATCAAATATATGATCACTAAACACCAAGAATATAAATTCAGAAAATTATTATTATTAATAATGACAATAACCCTCTCTCTCTCTCTCTCTCTCTCTCTCTCTCTATATATATATATATATATATATATATATATATATATATATATATATATAAAGAAGTAGCTTGATGGTAAAATCTCGAAGGAGATTCTATTAATATTGTTAAAAACTAAATATTAAAACTGATCCAGCCAGAGGGCTCAAGGTCACTAAAATTATTTATTTACAGAGCCAATATATATTTTTTACCTATAAAAATTCAAAATTTGCAGAACCGTATGATCATTTTGGCTAATTGAATTCACTTCATCGGTGATCCTTAATATAATAATATAATTTGTTTCAGCATGTGTATGAGTAAAGAAACTTGAAGTAAGCGTGCGAAAAGAAAATGAAAAAGAAAAGAAAGGGAAAAGAAAGAGAAAAGAAAAAGACAGGAAGAAGGAAGAAAAAAGAAAGAAAGAAGAAAAGTGAGAAAGGGAAAAGAAGACAGAGGAGGGGAAAATTATGTTAGATTTGGAGACAGAACGAAATGCTGGTAGGGGAGATAGTTATAATTAAAACAGATAAAAAATGAATGAAGGGCCGAGTTCGGCTTTACTAAATTTTTTCAAATTCTGTTTCAAACTAAAATAGGGCCTGACTGTTGTTGAATTCAAAATAATTTACGTTAACATTTACCTCAGGAATAAAATGGAAGAGGTCGAAAATTAAATTAAAATATAGGTAAATAATATATTAAATACATAAAGAAAAGAAAATTACTATAGGAAAATTAGAATTTTGTTTAAATATATAGATAAATAAATAGATTAGACAAAAGAAATAGATTCAAGCTGGCATCAGCACTATACATATAATATGTATATATATATATATATATATATATATATATATATATATATATACACAATTTATTTATACAAATAAATGCACAACGGTCTTTAATAATAATAATAATAATAATAATAATAATAATAATAATAATTTTCTGAATTTATATTCCTGGTGTTTAGTGATCATCATTGGAGACTAAGTATCAAGTCTTTTCAAATGTTCAGCATTTTTTTTTTCATTCTTCTTGCCCCTTGGTCTTCTTGACAATTTTAAGTTCTTCGCTGAATTTCTAACCCCTGCAGGCTTGATTCTGTTGTTTGTTGCATGAACTTTATCTTTCCTATTATGACTACAACTACAACCTCTATGTTCCGTTTTCTCTCGTCTCTTGATTTGAAAGGTTTTGATACTCTTTCCTGATATTAGAAGAGTTTTGATACTCTTTCCTGATATTAGAAGAGTTTTGCAAACGATAACCAATGGAATATCTAAATTTCTTTCGACTTCTGATGCAATGGCTTTCATCATAAAATGAGATAATCTTTACGTATTTGAACAACGGCAACTGCTTAATTTCGTCATTAAACCTATGACTACAGTCTCATGTAATTTTTTCTAAGCAGAAACAATCAATCATGTACATGCGTACAAGCTGCAAGTGGTTGAGTTTTGGTCTTTTTCCTTTCTTGTTTAAATTTCAGTAATTGAACACTTTATAGGTAAAAGTAACTCTCAGAAACGAACTCACAAAATTTTCCAGAGAATTAAACACCCTAAAACAGAATAATTAAAAAAAGATTTAAAAATTAAAAACCTTAAAAAACAAACAAAAGTAATATTCAATCATCGCAAAAGTTCGCGCCCGATCAGAAAATTTAAAACAAAAATTATTTTCAAAACACAAGCAAAATTCAATGAAATAGTCATTTCTGACCTTGTATTCTACAATGGTATTTTTCAAGAGGGTAGGTAATCAAAGATTTTGTAGATGCTTCAATATTTTAGATCGGTGATGGGAAAGAGTGGACAAAGAGGGAGGTGGCCTAAGGGGGCACGGAATATGGAATAAGTGAAAAAAAAAAAAAGTTCAGGACGTAGAAGATCATGGCGCTCCACAATTTCGTATCTTTTTTTTTTTACTCTAGGCAATGATTATCCCATTACTATCTCTCTCAATTCCTATTCTGTCATTCATTTACGAAAGCTCATTTGGTAGATTACTGTTTTCCCTCTCATCAGCTTGTTTTCAGTATGTCCTTTGAATGTAAAATTTTCGCTATTTTGATACACCTTTGAATTTTGATGTTACATATTTTGTCTTCAGTTAAAACATTTTGCACTTGGTTGGTTTGACGTTTTCAATTCGTAACTTGAATTTATATGTAAAAGACAAGGACGGTGAAACACTTTAGCTTTGCAAGGCAGTAAAACTTAGGTGTTTGATAATAGGTCATATTGAGGCCCGCTTCCATTAGCAAGTTATCCAGTTACAACCTGTCGCATGTTATTTGGAGAGGAATTTGGCACTGCCAAGTAACCTCCATTGCTTTGATTGGTGCCATAATAGGAGAATTACCCGGCATGGCACAACGACGATCTAACAGGTCATGGGAAACGTCCACTTAAACGTCAGTGTATAAGTACATGTATGTGGTATGAAGTAAATCTGAACACAAATTAGACGTATCAAATCAACAAGACAATTGCTTGAATAACGAAGCAATCATTCTTCTAAGCTGAAAAACTAACACGTTACCACAATTAATAATATTGAAATGGTTCTGAGCTGACAAGCGTTTTATCTTGCCGCTCCGGATGTTGGTTTAGGGCGGAATTAGTGTAAGAAAAGTAGATCGTAGGTGGTTTTCTATTAAAAAAAAAAGCACCGTTAATATGTACGCATAATTTCTTAGTTTGCCACAAGGTTAACTGGATGATCATCGAGGTTAAATCTCACGACACTTGTAACAGTTTATGATATAAGGATCGAAGCTAATTGCACAACCAATGTGTTTATTTTTTCAGTTTTTTCTTCCCTTTTCTTTCTTTTTTTTTTATCACGCTATACCTTTTCTTTTTTTCTTAATCTGGTTTGTATCTTTTCTTTCTTATTTTCTTGTTTTATTACTCTTTTCTTTAAGCTGGTTACTCTTTCTTTCTTTCTTTCTTTCTTTCTTTCTTTCTTTCTTTTGTTATCGATCTTTTCTTTTTCAGTTTTATTTGTCGTTTCTTTTTTCTTTGATCTGGTTTCTCCTACTTTTGTTTTTTTCTTTCTTATCACTCTTTTCTTTTTCACTTGCCTTTTTACCTTTAATATGGTTTCTCTTTCTTTTTCTTTTTTATCGTTCTTTCTTGTTTTATTACTCTTTACTGTTTCTTTTTCGTTTGTACTTTTCTTTTTCTTTAATTTGGCTTTCCTTTCTTTTTGCATGCGTAGGCACTGATCTATAGTCTTTTCTATTTACCATTGAAACTAAATCAACGAGCGATACTCGCCATAATGCCACCCCAGATTACAATCCCAACTGCTCTACATCAAAAGATTTACATTCAACTTCCGCGCAACGATTTGCTCATCGTTTTTTAATACATACACACCCATTATCCCCACACTCTCATTTTGACTCTCTCTTTTTCTTTGAAATATTCCCTAATTTGATCGGTCCTGTTTGGTCCTGTTTATCATAAACTCCGTTCGTCTGCTTTCTTCTTATTCATCAGTTCCCGCCTTAAACCACTTTCTTTTTTAATCTCGCTCTTTGGTAATTTTCCTTTTCAGTATTTGACCTGCAGAGAAGTTATTTGCATATTTTATGATTGCTACCCTTTCTAAACCCCTTTTCTTACTTGTCTTCTTTCATCTTATTTCTCTGCCGAATCCTTTGAAGCAATGTCCTCTCACTTTTTGCCTTGTCATCTCTAATTTTTTTTACTTTTTTGTCTCTCATTTTCTAAGCACACTCCTACTATTTCCTGTTTATCTTCACTTTTCTGCTTTTTCTTTCTTTCTCAATTTTAGTAACTGGTGCCCATTTTTCATTTAACTTCCACTCTTCTTCTGTCGCTTTTCTTATCTGTTTTTCGTTCTATTTTTATTATACTCTTCTATCTTTATCATTTAATTTCATTTTCTCATTTTATTCTCATTTTATTCTCATTTTTCCCTTTTTCCCCTTTTGATGGCATTCTTGCACTTTTTCTTTATTTCTATCTACTTTATGCTGCTTTTTCCCAGTTTTTTCTTTCTGTTTGCATGTTTAATTCTTCCTTTTCACATTTGACTTATTTTTCCTTTTCTCTTTCGTTTTCTTTCTTTCATTAGTTCTTTATAAAAAAGTATTTTATTTCGTTTTTCTTTTTCTTTCATTTAATTTTTCTTTGTATCTTTTTCTTTGTAATTTTTTTTTATTTTTATGAATTTTTCTTTCTTCAAATTCGTCTTTTTTATTCTTTCAAGTTTGTATTTCTTTACTTTTTCTTTGTATCGAACGTCATATTTTAATATTTTCTGTCGTTCATATCTTTCTCTGTATCAATTTTTAAAATAATTTTTTCTATAAAGTCTCAGTTATTTTTCATTCACTTGAGTTTGCATATTTTCTTTCTTTCTTTCTTTCTTTCTTTCTTTCTTTCTTTCTTTTATCTCATTGTACTAATATGCGAAACTCTTTTTCTAACTGTAGTCTTCACTTCTCCTCCGCCTCATCAGCTACCCTGCCTTCCGCCCACACTTGCCTCCTCCACCAGCGTCAACTCAAGATTATTCTCATTCATTGCAATATTAAATCAACTTAAAATATCCCTGACTCGAAATACATCAGCTTCGCATCATATTGTTTGTTTTGCATGCTGTCAAAACCAAATCATAGGCGCAGAAAAGAACAAACTTGCTCTAATCTCAACACACATCCAACCCCTAATCCAACCGGCCAGGCATCAGTAGCCACCCGGCGAGATACTTGATCAACTATACCTATGTCTATATTTGCATATGGAAATGTTTACTTGTGATTTGTTGGTGAATAAAATGTTTGCCAATATCAATCTATTTATGTGCCTGCACGGTGGATGAGATAGTTGTGAATTTTACACTGATTTCGACCAAGCTTCTCAAAAACAGATTTTCAAGGCTGGTAAAGAGTTTTTTTCTTGGAAAGTTGGCGCAGTACAATCTTTTATCTTACGTAATCCAGTGTTAGATGAACTGAAATTTAGAAATTAGATTTGTTAACACAATCATATCTATCTCTTTTACATTCCTATAATTTAGGGTAAACAGTGAAAGCGAAGGTGAGCAACTTTGAGCACAAATTATTGTTTAACGAGATTAAGCGAAGAAAATCTCACTATGCAATGAAAATTTTAAATTTAATATCAAAATTCAAATAATATTTGTTTTAGGTTATGGAATTTTAATTGACCTTCTTGTATATATATATATATATATATATATATATATATATATATATAAAGCAAAAAGTCTGTTAGTCGCACCAACATTTTCGATTTTTGCATATTTACAAAAATCGAAAATGTTGGTACGACTAAGTAGTAAATTACAGTTTTTCCAGAGAGAGCAACTCTCAACAAGACACAGCTCGAATCGTTACTTAAGTTTCACGTTCTTCCAATCTTCAGGTGGCTAGAGCGCAAATGGAGTGACATAGCCAGTTTATATATATATATATATATATATATATATATATATATATTGTATCGAGGCAGCAGATAATTATCTAAACACATATTGTTAAATATAACAGACAATGAATGCCTATTATGCTTAATCATGTGACGTTCTAAACATCGTATTTTGGTTTTAATTTCAGGTGAAAATAAAGTAAAAAATTCTACAACATTTGGATATTTTTTTATTATGTTGGTTCTAAGCTTTCGGCTCGCATGAGCCATTTTCAGAGAGTTTACAGGAACATTAACATAAAACATCCACCATCAAAGATGATTTTTTTTATCTTGTGTTGACATAAAACTTTGCTAAGCAACGATAACACTTATCAAATAACAGACGCAGTTCGTAAATTTGTAATGCGGTTCTATGACGTCACACCGCATGAGATCTCGAAATTTTAACAGAACCATATAAACTGTGTCTAGAGATTATATGCAAAAGAGGTATTGTCAATTATTTTATGTAAAATTCATAGATATGTGTTATCCAATGAAATAATTTGTACTATTATGTATAGCGAGTAAGCATAAAAGCAATTAAGTCCCAATTTTCAATTTTAGATTGATATTTAGTATTTTTTCAGGAATTATAGCAATTTGCAGTGTCAAGAGATTATTTGCAAGAACTAGAATTTAGTATTATGGCTCGTAAAAAAGAACTAACAATGAATGAAAAGAACTATATAATCAAAGAAATTAGAAATTTCTAAAGATTTGAAAAAGGATCATCGAACAATCAAGAAAATATATCAAATGGGAATTCAACCAAGGAAAAAAGGGTTCAGGCTGAATTCAGGAATTTAACAAAACGAGATCTATCACATATCCGAAGAGAATTAATAAGAAACCCAAATGCGTCAAGTGCGTTCATATTTGAGGCCGCTGGAGCTCCTATGGTGTCAAGGAAAACAAGGTATAAAGCATTAAGGAAGTTTACTGATGTAAAAAATCAAATAAAGAAACCCAATTTAACAAAAAGACATAAGGAAAAAAGATTGCGGTGGGCAAAAAAATACATGAAAACTGATTTCAGTAAAGTGCTTTTTACAGACGAATCAAGGATCACCCTCGATGGGCCCGATGGATAGGCTCGAGGATGGGTTTGCAAGCAACATGACTTAAGAAAATTTTTGAAACGCCAACAAGGCGGCGGTGGGCTCATGATATGGGCTGGGATTATTGGTAATGAGCTCGTGGGTTCATTCAAAGTGAAATGAGACAGAGTTAAAATGAATTCCAAAAGTTACTGTGATTTTCTAGGGCAATATCTTTTGAATGGCTTGATAACCAGTCTTTAGCCAAGCGTAGATCTATGATCTTTATGCAAGACAACGCACCGAGTCATGCATCAAAGTTTACTAAATCCTGGTTGAAAGAAAAGGGATTTGTTGAAGATCTCTTATGGACTGGCCTTAAAATAGTTGTGACTTGAATCCCATTGAGAACCTGTGGAGCATCCTCAAGAGAGATATTTATTCTAATGGAAGGCAATTCAACAGTAAGTGTGACTTCTGGGAGGCAGTTATAGTTGCTGCAAACAACTTACCAGCCGCTAAAATTGCAATCTAACATCAGATGTTGACAATAGGCTGCTAAAAGTTATTGAAAAGGAAGGAGCATTTGTGTAATAAATTTTAAGAGGTTCTTAATATTTTTTGTTAATATATCTTTTATTTTTAAAATAAAATGCCTTTTTATGGTTTTCCTTTAAGAAATTGACGAATTTGTTCTAAAATCTTTTCACATTGTTTTTTTACATTAGTTTTACAAGGTGTAAAAGTATCAAAATAAATAGTTGCAAATAAACTACTAACAGTCAAATTAGTCTGTTTTGTTAACTTAGTCAAATTTTTTCCAACCAAAAACAATAGTTTTATCTATCACTATACATCTCAATTAATAATATTGAGTAGAATCTAAATAACATCATAATAGGACATTTAACATTAAAGACGCAACTCTTTATATCAATTCATAGCTTACATATAATATCTAGACGCAGTTTATTTAAATGCAATGTAATGTGTTATGACCAGATTTAAATGTGATTTTATTAAGTGCGGTTTGTTTTGATTTAATGTAGATGGCTTCCAATATCTGAAGGTTATTTTTACTGTGTGTATGAGTGAGTATTATTGTGTTGTTGACTAAAATCTGTCTAATATTTCCTACATGGCTATGTTTTTCTAAGAAATGTTGTTTAATTGAACACTGATCAGAAAAGTGACAGGAAAGTCTACGGGAGATCGTGGTTGTAGTAAAACTGATATATGTAGTGGGTTTTACAAATGTTGGAGAATTTTTGTCTTTATTTTCACCTGAAATTAAAGCCAAAATACGATGTTTAGAACGGCTTATCATTAAACATAATAGACATTCATTGTCTGTTATATTTAACAGTATATATATATATATATATATATATATATATATATATATATATGTGTGTGTGTGTGTGTGTGTGTGTGTGTGTGTGTGTCATGTGTTAAAGGGAGCGAGGCAGAAAAAAAATATATTTATATATATATATATTTATATATTGCTCTGCCTCGCTCCCTTTAACACATGACATGACCGAGGACTATTTTAAACCTTTAGCTTCCAGAAGAATAATAACATATAGACAATAGAATCTTGTCTAACTCACAGACACCACAGTGGTTCCTGAAAAAGATAACATGAACTTCGGACAGTTTATCCACAATTTCGATCTTAATACACAAGCCTTATTCGAATACTGGAGAAATAGAACAAAAAATTAAACAGACAAATCTGTCGGTTCTATTTAATCAAACTTAAAACTGCAACCAAAACGACATATACGTTGTATACGCTTCTATGGAATGACGATTATTAATTCGACAACGGGGCCCCAAAACTTGTTATCCTCTCTCTTATAAAAACGCTAACCTTTTCCACGTTGATAAAATTACGATATTCTCATTTAATAAACTGAGGCCCGTAATTCGAATATATACACAAATGTAGACAACATATCGTTTATTTGCTCATCAGTTGACGTGTCTTAAAGTAGAGGGGAAGTGTTGGAGGTATCAGCACACGCAATCGACGCAGCCAGAGGCAGCGGGCTCGTTCGCGGTTTTCCCTGTGTCTTTCTCGGTCTTGGTTCTAATATTAACTGCCGACCGACTACTATCTGTCTCTTTATATAAGCGATTACATCATATCCTGACACATTATTTACATAATCCCAAAGCCCACATTATCTGACCTTGGCTACGCTGCTTTCAAAAGAATCAAATACTTGCTTGACATGGAGAAATTTTCCCGCATTCTTAACTTTGACAACAATCAAATATTTTTCATTTGCTAGCAGTTTGCATATTTTCTGCTGGTTCATAAAAGTACCCTTCTTCAGGAAATTATTCAGCAGCTCACATAATCTACAACATATATATATATATATATATATATATATATATTTCAACAAAATGCAGACTTTCAGCATTAGATAGGCAGGAATTAGTCAAGATAATTGGAGTCTATTCCAGAATATATATATATATCTAATGCTGAAAGTCTGCATTTTGTTGAGCAAGCTATGAATAACTATAAATCTGTCTGCTAGAGGTTGGAAGGAATATGCTCCGTACCCTGTGTAGTAGCTGTTCTGCTGCAGTGGGTAAGAAACCAATATATACTAATATCTACCAGCATTGTGATCGAGGAACCCTCCTAAAGAAAATATGTCACACGCTTGGAATCGAACCTGTATTAACATTTTCAAAATCACTTTCAAACTAATCTTTTTAAACTGCACGTGCCTTACCAATAGGCCATGGAAAGCTACAATCGCAAGCCTAGTGGTGAGGCATACTTTGCTCAAAAGTATTAAAAAAGGGAACACAGCATGTAAGTAGGTTTTATTTTTAGAAAGTCAGTAGATAATGTTAAAAACAAGAAAGTAAAGTAAACATGTGAAACCATAGGGTCTATAGTAGCATATAATAACGTAATAAGAAATATGCACATACGCGCAAATATATATATATATATATATATATATCAGCATGCTTGTAGATATAGAAGAATCCAAAGAAGTATCCTGTATATAGAGTGGTAGGATAACTCTCTAAGAGAGCTCTAAATATATATGTATATAAATACATATAAAGCAAATATAAGATAAATTAAGGGCAGACACGTTATTTCATGGTAAATCGGGAGTATAGGCCTATTTCAGGCGAATCATCATCAGCTTCCGTCTTTATTGTACAACAGATTTTACACGAATGAAATTCACAAAGACCCCGCAAAAAACCCGAATAAAAATAAAGGTCGCTCCCTTAAAAGAGAAAATTTAAGAAAAAATACATCATTACATCAGTTCGGCGAATACACACATATATTGAGACATAAGCATATATATACGCAACATATAATCAAAGATTACGCGTAAGAGCGGATGTCAACTAAAATCTAAAGATATATATATATATACGTTCGGACTATAAAATCTGGGTTCGAATCACGCCTTAGACGATTTGTCAAGAATGTGCAGACTTCTTGATGATATCGTCCTTGAATGACAATCCCTGTACGCAATCCTTTGACCGAAGCCTTCTGAGTGAATTTGGATAGAAGAAAATTTCTCGGCCTCATGCACTTTTGAAGAAAATCTAATTAAATGAGCATACTTCAGCTTTTGATTGAAAGAGTTTCTAGGTCTGGCTGAGAAATTTTCAGTATCTCTCCCATCACATATATATAATGTATGTATGTATGTATCAATGTATCTCTGCATATAGAGAGACAAGAGAAAAGACTATACTTAACTGACGCGTTTCATCCTTCGAGAGAATTTAGCAAGGCAATGCTACGAATATCATGGATAGAGCATGTGAGCAATGATGAGGTCTTAGAAATGATGGAAACAAAAAGAAAATTAATACTGAGCATCAGGAAGAGACAGCTAAAGTTCCTGCGACATGCAATGAGGAAGGATGGCTTGGAGAATCTGATACTAACAGGCCAGATAGAGAGAAAAAGAGACAGGGGAAAGCAATGGATAACATATTTGAAGGATCTAATCAGGTGGATGAGGGTTGCATGGTGTTACACGAAAAGGCGTGCTCAGAGTCACCAGGGATAGGGAGACGTGGAAAGTCATGATCGCCTACGTCCAGAAGGGACAGGTCACATAGAAGAAGAAGAATGTTGGATTTATTATGCTACTCGTGTTTATATTAGATAACTCACTTCATTTTCGATATCTAACTTTTAAACTGAATTTTTAAAAATGAAAAAGTTTTCTTTAAACTTTTATTTTAGTTTTAATTGAAAGCTAAATGATTAAAATTACTATTTCCAGTAAACAAAATACTTTGATTGATTTCAAACAGAAATTATATTGATTGGAATATAAAAGTTTGAGATTATTTTTCAACATTTGAATTTTGCCGCCATTTTTGAGTGATCGAAACATTTGTAAACAAAAGTGAATTCTCGTTTTTAAAAATCCTAATAATAATATAAACATTTTGATTTTTTTCCTCTTAATAATAATATAAACATTTTGATTTTTTTCCTCTTAATAATAATATAAACATTTTGATTTTTTCCCTCTTAATAATAATATAAACATTTTGATTTTTTTAAATTAAGTTTGGGACCATTTTTATTTTTATAAGGATGTGCGTTGTGGCACAGTGGATATCGGCTCGGAACGAGAAAGCGGAGAACCTAGTTCGAATCCTAGTTGAATCCATTGGATTCACTTACGCGCAAATACCCTTGGGAAAGGTATTAATCCGTCTCTTCCCTCCAGTTATGGGCTAAATAATAGGACAGATTGGGTTCTATAGCCTTGGTCGGCAACCAGTCTACCGCAGAAAGCAATGGCAACCTACTGCCGGATAATCTTCTACCCAGTCAGTTATGTCTCTTTCGAGACATGATCGCCCAAGCGTGTATCACGTATGGCACTCCACTGACTGATCTAGTTTATATACAAAGGCAACGATGTCATCAAGGCTTATAAATTTCAAAATGTTCATGAATGTTCATCAGTAATATTGAATATTACTCGCTTACTTTACTTGTTGCCAAACTTTGAATTATGATATATTGTGTTCTCTAGAGCCTTTGACTGACCTTTCAACCAGCGGATGAACATTTATGAACGTTCTCAAATTTATAAGCCTTAATAAGCCAATGACATTCTCGCCTTTGTTAATAAACGCATGCAGAATAATAAATCCAACATTGTCTTGATCCCTCAGAGAATGAAACAGGTCGGCTAACTATAGTTTTTCCTCTAGTCTCTTTTCATTCATTTTGTATCTTTTACAAATACACTTTATCTGTGAATATTTACGTGTATACATATACACGCATATATATATATATATGAATGTGTGTGAATTACTCTTTTTGGAATAGTGATTAGCTAGTTTTACACGCGGCAACATTCACGACAATAGTTGTATCTTTATCTGTTTATACTCTCTTTTATTTCAGCCCATTCCTATCTATCTATCTATCTATCTATCTATCTATCTATCTATCTATCTATCTATTTTTATAAATTTATGCAATTTTACGTGTTTTTGTGAATATTCATATATAAATGCAATTGACTGCATAAAAATATACAATTATTGATGTGTTTACAAGTTTGAGTGTAAAAATGTATCCATTTCAGAACTTTTAGGGTATTTAGCCTACATATAAGCAACAACATTAAAGAAAACTGAGTTGTTATTAAGGAAAAATAAAGAAAGGACAGAAAAGGAGAGCATGTGAGAAGAAAAAAAGCGATTGACGTAAAGCTACATTTATTGAAAGTGTCTTTTAAAATATCTAAATGTGATCTATCGCTTCCCATTTTTCTTCCTTTGCAAATTTAGCCGGCATTTGCTTCTCTCTCTCTCTCTCTCCCTCGCTCTCTCTCTCTCTCTCTCTCTCTTTCTTTGATGTCTTTTCCGGTCAATGAATAAGACTTATTTCCCGTTCTTCGTTCATTTGTTTAACCCAAATGAGACCGGTCTGTGCACACAGACACCGGACCTTATATCAAAGATCGCCGACTCCTCCTAGCTCCGATCATCTGTCTTTTCCTTTTTTACCATTGTCCGTTCCCAGATACGAAGCGACACACGTTCTGTTACGGAGACGCGAAATGAAACAAAAGTGTGTCACCTCTTTCTGAATTTGTATAAGGTATAAGCAGAGTTTATGCTTTACTTTTTATCTCCTGTTACTTTTCTCGCATCGTTCTTTTCCTCTCACTAGCCAGACGCAGAAATAACGATTTGCTGCGTGTTACGCCCTCAAGCTGTGCGGTAACCTTCTGGACACGGAAGGCGTTTAATTGCCCGCTAATTCGACAAGATGAAACCATACGCAGCCGATGTGTATGTGTTGTTTGTATTCCTCAAACGATGACGGCGATCACTTGCGTTGTCGTTTTGGTTTCTCACATCGTCTGATGAGGACTTTCTTATTGATAATTGATACATGTTATTAAAAGCGAGGAGGGTGACAAGCGGACCACACAGGTTTGTTGTCAGTAGATACATGTATAAACCCACATACACTCATGGACTTCCACGCATATAAAAAATTAGGCGCACCCAATCGTGCACGATGAAACTAAAACTCTAAAAACGCGTCACGTATACATGCGCATGCCAACTCGCATACATACACACGTATATTTTTAACAGGATACACAGTATACTAAACTACATTTCTATTGCACAATTAATTCCAGAAGTTAATTATGGTTTGAAAACGTAATTATATTTCTGTTTGTAATTATTTTTTTATTTTATTTATGTGATTTTTTCCTGTGTTAAATTTCCTTCCGGAATAAAATTAGAAAGCTTAAAAAAGAAAAAAGATGAATTTCGAAACTCATGATTTTTTTAACATTCTACTTATAAAACATGGTGGACTCATTTATTCGCGGTTTGTTTTTTGAGAATTTTAATCAAATATTAGCTGCGCCGAGACTCGCATTTTTATAAGACTACAAGTTATCAGCGGTCAACTCCAGGAATAAAATTTTAAAACATCGTAAATTTTAATTTAAACTTCATCCAAAGCAGAATTGCTGAATAAGCCAAAGGGAAATTCTAAAGTTCTTTCTTTTAAATGAAAATCTGAAAGTTCTCTACTAAGGGAAGAAAGAGTGCTTATAATCATATAAAGTTTATTTATTTGGAAAATAGATCCTGAAATCCAAAGATATGTGGAAATTATATTTGGCTTAAAAAAAAAAAAAAAACAATTCGGTCGACATATTCAAGAATTGATTCATTGGCGTGCGTCCGATTTCATTTTAAGAACTATTTTTCAAGAAAAATAAACAATTATTACTTGCATAATTGCATACAGAATTGTCTTATTAATATACTTCATTCATAATATACTTTTTCTTAAATATATACCTTAATTCATAACCAGTGGCAACCGGTTTTTCTTCATTTTCAATTATAAGACACGTATTAGGCGCCAAATCTTGCCAATGTAAAGAATAATGGTTAAGGACTTTTTTTTTTTTTTTAATCGTATCACCCCGAGCAAGGCGGTAATGCCACTGATGTGCAGGGGGCTACGTAATAGTGAAAAGATTGGAAAAGAGAAAGCCGGAAACCACATCCTAAACAGGGAACAAGGGATGAGCCTCTTAACCTGCTCAATAGACTAGGGCTGAATGTGAACCGGGCGATAGATAGATCTATCTACTCCAATTATAGTTTTGTGTTTATTCATTACATTATCTTTACTTTGAGAAATATTTAGATTATTAAAGGGAGTAAACGTAATTCGACGGGCGATTGAGTGAACGTGAAATAAGTTTGCAGTGACGAAGAAAGCAGCAAACTTATCTATATAAGTTAATTGTCATACGTGATACACGCTTGGGCGATCATGTCTTTTTCGAGACATAACTGACTAGACAGAAGATTTTCCCGCAGTATGTTGCCATTTCTTTCTGCGGTGGATTGGTTGCCAACCAAGGCGATAGAACCCAATCTGTCCTGCTATGCAATCTGACCTATAGCTGGAGGGAGAAGAGATGGATTAATACATTTCCCAAGGGTGTTTGTGCGTAAGTGAATGAAAAGAATTCGACTGGAATTCGAGCCGATATCCAATACACCAGAACGTACATCTCATTTATATAGAGGATTTAAATAAAGTCGGAGATCAAATGCAACAACGATTATTGTTTCATTTTTCTGTTCTTTATTGATTTGCCAAATTCGTTCAGAACACATTCGATAATAGCCCTGTACAAGCTCCTCCTGTTACTAAAAAAATCAACTCTTTATACAAACTCATTTAGAAGATTACTTGCTGTTTCTTCCTGCTTCTTTTGCCTGCAGTAAGTTTTAAATTCATTCGGACCTTTTTTTCTTTATTATGCGCTCGATATATTACATGTGTCGCTTTCTGATTTTAAGTGTACGTTTTCTTGTAGGATTTATTTTTCTTGAGACTTCTTTGTGGTTCACAAGTATTGTCCATGATATTCTTAGCATTCGTCGGTAAAGTCACATCTCTGTCATTTTAAATCTCTTTTTCATCTGTAAGGAAACTGTCCAGCATTTAATGTCATATAAAAGATTCAATATTACTGAGCATTTCAGTACTTTTTTTCTTTGTTTCTAACAGCATCTTTTAATATTTTGCCCCGTTTCCTACGACTGTTACAAATCTGTCACTATAATATGCAATTATTACAACAGCCATTCAGTTATTACGACTTATTTAAGCACTCCTGGATGTACGTTGTGGTGCAGTGGATATCGGCTCGGAACGAGAAATCGGGAAGCTGAGTTCGAATTCCAGTTGAATTCGCTGCATTCGCTTATGCGCAGATACCCTTGGGAAAGGTATTAATTCGTTTCTTCCTTCCAGTTATGGGTTAAATAACAGGACAGGTTGAGTTCTATAGCCTTGGTCGGCAACCAGTCTACCGTGGAAAGCAATGGCAACCTACTGCGGGATAATCTTCTGCCCAGTCAGTTATGTTTGTTTTGAGACATGATCGCCCAGGCGTGTATCACGTATGGCACTTAACTGACTGACACCTGTCATAAACAGCAGTGGCCGGAATGGTGATCTAACTCAATGAATATTAATAAATATGTTTCAGTGTGATCCCTTGGCTGGAGATAGAGGACACATTCATTTTGGGCACTGCTGAATCTGTGAAGTAGTGCGATATCACCCGATGACTATACTCATAAACGAGAAAGCAGCCACCACAGACATATGAACAGCGAGATGAAAAAGAAAAATACATTCACTATCCATTCATTTCAATATTGACGTTAGTAAATGAGCATATAAAATAAAAAAAACAAAAGAAAACAAGCAACATTGACAACAAAAACACAAAATGTATGATTCTACAGTCCAACACTCTATAAAAAAACTATTCGAATATGACCCACGTTGATATAACTCACTAAACACTTTAGTAGTATACAAAAATAAAACAAGCTACAGCTTCGATTAAAAATATCATTCTAATTGAAAGCGAATATATCTTATTACGAAGAAAATATCTTGAGGGAATATTAATTAATATCCTTCCATCGATAAACACACACCATACGAACTTTTCCATATCACTGAGATTCATAAATCTCTAACTTAAAGAATGAAAAATCCTGACAACTGTAGAAGATAAAACCAAAATCTTTCATACATCAACTTCCATCATTCCGTATACTCCCTACAAAAACGAAAAGTACCTTTCTCTAACACACAAAATACCTTCCAATACACACAAAAGTCATATATAATAACAATAATATTAACGATAGAATTAAAACAAAACAACCACCTATATACTCAAAATTTCTCAATAGATATGCACAATTTCTCCTCAAAAATAAAACCTGCATCAACATTCGTAAAATACGTCTACACGCACTAACTTTTGTAAAACAAAGTAGAAATTTAACACACACGGACTTCATTAACGCACACAACTTTCTCAATTCTTTACTCTAGTATTTTTAGGAATTAAATACACAGATACTACGAATCAGACAGGCACAAAAATACACACTACAATCCTCCCCACACACACAAGAAGATAAAAATACGTGAGATCTACTTGATCAACGAAAACCAAACAACATATGAAGCTCAAAAGCGAAACATGTTTCATATTTGTACCTTTTTCATATACATATGTGTGTGTATATGTATGTGTGTGACTAGAAAGAGAGAGTGAGCAAAAGACAGAGAAATAGAGACAATAGATAAATAAAACTTCTAAAGTCGTTTGAAATTTTATTTATATGCTAAATATTAAATGCTTAGTGTTGAAACGTATTAATAATTTATTTAATAGTTGACGTGCTTTGTTAGGTGTTAATAAACAATGTTAGCACACACACAAATATATACAAACATAGAGTACTCAAAATGGGATGATATATATATATATATATATATATATATATATATATATAACACTTGTAATACAATTTTTAGTTTCATCCAGGATGCAATCGTCAGTTTTTAGTCCACACCTGACGACTGGATCCTGCATGAAACTCAGTGGTGTGCTCCCGGTGAGGGAAAAAATGGGTATTTCTTATTAATATGAAATATAGCACTGTGATTATACATCGAACACTATTGTATTAACACTACTGCTCAAAGTTATATATATATATATATATATATATATATATATATATATATATATATGAAATGAATTGTTTGAACATTATTTTTTATCGATATATATATATCATGGACTCTCCCATCGATTTCGATGTATGAGGGTCTAACCTTAGTAAGACATCCACACAGAGATTTGTTTATAGTGGTGAAGGCATTGTGTAGTACCATCCACACTTTTTGGAACTGCTGATAACAAACAATCGGTGCAGAAATCCGCCACAGATCGCATGAACAGCAGACCTCAATTATTTAATCCATAATTGGAGGGAATGGACGGATTAATACCTTTCCGAAGGGTACTAGTGCGCAAGTGAATGCAGTGTGCTCGACTGAAATTGGAACTCGGCTCACCGATTTCCTCCTCCAAGCCGACATCCACCGCACCACAACGCACATCCGTGAACGCTAACAGCAACTGGTATTCCCAAGTGGTGACCCACCTAAGTACTGACCAGGCTCAACGTTGCTTAACTTCGGCGATCGAGTGTATTCAACGTGACATGACCGTGTTATATATATATATATATATATATATATATATATATATATATATATATAACACGGTCATGTATATATCGTACTAGATATATATCAAAACGACACAAGCAATCAATTAATAGCTTAACAAATATACCTACGAGTTACAAATGTTCAAGAGGAAATGAATTGACTAATACTGTTTCTATTCATATAAAATTCAAATAAAATATTTTAAAATTAAAGCAGATAAATATTATTGATAAGTTTTTATTTTATTTTTTCACTTATTAAAATACCTCTTTGGTTTTATTTAATAACAATGTTTCAAGTAGGATTATGAATAAAAAGATTATTTTAAATACTTTCTGTAACATTTTTATAATTGTTTTATAAATAAAATGAGCAGAATATTTATAATTTTTACATATTGTAAGTCTAAAATATAATTTAAGAAGTAAGACTAAAAAGAAGTAAAAAGCATTATTTCACACTATTTTTTAATTTATGCTTCTGGAACTTTTCTCGAAAAATTAATCTGAATTCAATTGTTCCTGGAATTACTCTTTAAAGATAGTTAAATTAATCTGAATTCATTTCTCCCTGGAGTTACTCTTTAAATAAAGTAAAATTTCTTTGAATGCGTGACATAACGGCTATCAATGTAGAAAGTGGAATCAGCATGTATACATTTTTTATGATTCCAGCTATGGGTTAAATTGCATAGTAGATTGGACTCTGTATTATACAGAAAGTTTCCAAGAGAAAGATTAATTACATGAAATAAAAATTATTCCGCTCATATTGTTAAAGGGAATACTTTTAATTATGTATCCCAACTTCATTTTCGATACCTAAGTTTTTAATTGAATTTTAAAGAAAAAAATTCTTGAAATTTTAATTTTAGCTTAATTGAAAGCTAAATGATTAAATTTACTATTGCCATAAAGTAAACTACTCTGGTGTATTTCAAACAGAAATTATATTCATTGAAATCTAAAATTTTGAGATTAAAAAAAAAAAGTTCAATTTTTCGGTTATTTTGCATATATAATTTTATTCATTTGTAAATAGGTCCTGAAAGTTATATTTAAATCAGTTGATTTTTGCAAAAATTTTCAAATTAATGTGTCTTTCAACACCAAAACACAACTTGCGTAATATTACGTTTTCCTTAATAGTCACATTACGTAAACATAGCGTGAATCTCTGACGGAAAACAAAAAAAGAAATTTTAACTGAAATTTCGAACGTATTATAAAAGATTAAAAATTTAAAAAATAATGACAACAGAATTTGATCTTTCCTCTTAATAATAGCATAAACATTTTGATGATAAAATTTTGTTTTTATTAAGTTTGAACTCTTTTAACATCATGCTATGTTGTTATTTCGGCAACTTTGTGAAGGTACCTACTTTTAATAAACTCAATCATCGATACGAAAAGTATTTTAAAGCTTTATTAGTTTTTGATGATTAGTTGAATTTCGAGATATTTTAAAACCCATACCCACCAGTCATTCGAATTTTATTTCCGTTGATTTTTTTCTTATTGTTATATTTTTGAAAAACTGAAAATTTTTGAAACGAACATATCTCCATTTCTACAGAGTGGATGAAAATGATTTTTATATAAGAATTTATCTCCAGTTATTCTTCTTTCAAAGATGTATAACCTTTAAGGAAAGTATTTTAATTTTTATATACGATTTAAATTGATTTTTGCTCACCGTCAATCTCACTAATGTCGGCGTAAACACCTTAAACTGTTTCCACTCACATTTTTGATTTGCAGGTTTTTAGATATTATAAATACTAGATTGGTTGCTCTCTAGAGAAAGGGTATTTTCCTGTTTTGAATATTTATCTTCCTTTTCCTGAACGCTAGCTCACCAGCGTCATCAGCGTCACCAGCGTGTCACCGAAAATAACCTCACCACCACCACCGCCCAGAACTTTACCCAACAGTGTCGCAAATGCTTTCTGATCCATACTGAAGTTGTTTCGTTAAAAAATATCAGAAAGAGTTTAAATCAATTGAGTAAGGGGGTTGTCATTATTATTATTTATTTATTTTACTGTCTTAGGTGTAGATTTGTTTAACTGGAAAGAATTGTGCAGTGTGCTAAAGAGCCACGTGCGTCGACGCGTCGTTACTTGAAATGCAAATGAGCCGGTGACTTAAGTGGACTTGTCAATTGACGGGTCATATCGTCAAAACACTCGCCATTCTGAAAATGATTTGTAAAGTGTTTACATTAGCAAATAACTGCATTTATCCACACATGTTTTGGTCTTTTTGTTTTCTTCACGTATTTTCAGCTTACCCTTCATTCCCCACCTTTGAGTTACAAATTGGAAGCTTTTCGATATCAAAATGGGAATCGCAGAAACAATATTCGTTTTATACTCACTTTGTTTCTTGAAATCTCTTTTCTTATTTAAATTTGTTTAAAGAGCGTCGACGTTTTGCATTTTAAATATGGAAGGTGGAAATTGTATAAACAGTTTCAAGATAAGCGCTTCTTGATTGTCAGTGCAGACGGCTAGTTGAAAACCAAACAACAATCAAGCAGTAAAACAAAAGTAAACACAGTCATCAAAATATGAAGGAAACGGCTTACAGAATGAAAGAGGACGAAAGCATTCTAACATAAACAACATCTGCTCAAAATATAATTCCATTTAAGTTGAACAGATTATATTCTTCTTTTTTAAAAGCTTGGCAAATAGAGATAAAGGAAATGTTTATTACAATGAAGAGAAGGAGAATTCAAAACATTTATTAAATAATAGCAACAGCTCATCTCAAAGTATCAGATAAAAGAACAAAGATGAAGATATTTTTAACGTTTATTGAATATTAACAACCCATTTCAAAATCTCATAAAAAAAAATTGAAAATGAGAATTGCCCAAAATATTCATCACCAACTATCATATATAAAGCAACAATGAAGATGAGGATATTTCAAACCATTCATTGAATATTATGAATACATCTGAAAGTATCACATAAAAATCATGTCTGTATTAAATGAGTTTAAATATTCTTCAAACGTTTAAGATTTAGTGAATTTTATACTTCTTTTCTGTTAGTTCCAATGTAATAGAGAATGACTTCAAAAATGTCTCCTCCCTATATTTACAGACAAATCGTACAGATACATGCAAGATTTTTCCTAAACAATAAAATTAACCACTTCTTGGTATCATCCGACATATTATTCTTCTATCTTCTCTTGAAGTCAAAACGCTACAAACACGTGACCATATCCCTTTTGCATGTGAACATGTGAAAATTATTTGTGAACTCTTTGTTTTATTACTGATACCTAGTTTAGTTTCGTCTTACGTATATATATTTAGCTTACTATTATTTTACTCTGTTATTTTTATGTATTTTGTTATTGTTTATTGGAAACATTGTCAATTCTGTTTGCTGAGAATTTTTGCAATTACACTTAGCCATAATAAATTATTCTATACGGTCATTGTCAATATCACTGTGCACAAATGTTACAAGACAAATTTTCAAGGGTGACAATAAAAAAACAGCTAATATACATCGTGTTTTGTTTCCTGATTGGGATAATGGCCAGAAATATAGCCGAAAGCGCACTTTTGACAATATTTATGTTCTAAGAATCCACATTTGCTTCCTCCTGTACGTGAAGAAACAAAACTAGAACAATGCCTTTCTATGGACCTAAATAACACACACACACACACACACACACACACACACACACACACACACACACACACACACACACACACACACCTATTTGCGAACGCCCATAGCCCAGAGGTAGAATCGCCGACTGACGCCAATTCGGTCAGGTTTCAATCCTGGGTTAAAAAGCAATCGGAGTCTAACCGTACTGATGAGCTGCGAAACAGATCTGTCTGTGGATGACAATATATATATATATATATATATATATATATATATATATATATGAAATGATTTGTTTGAACATTATTTTTTATCGATACTCGTATTTAAGTAGATATTCTGTTTTTAATTTTAAATTTGAACAAACAAATCATTTCAAATTGTCGTTTGTTTATAACCAAGTTTCGTTAATCTTCGTAAATTTCAGTAACATGTTTACATTTGTTGACATTACGATACATTTCAGAGCTGATATGGTTATTGCGATAAATCAAAAACTGTGTTACATAGGCTTGATTAAAACCTCGTTTAGAGTAATGGTCATTCGTGGTCGAGAGGTCTAAGACGTGCCAGATCACATAGTAGTTTCCCCTATGTGGATAGGGGGCACAGGTTCGAATCCTGCCGAATGACACACATTTTCGTAATAAAAATTTATCGTAAATAATCAGGCCAGTAGATATAAATATATAATACTGTTTAATTAAAAACAGGATATCTACTTAAATACGAGTATCGATAAAATATAATGTTCAAACAAATCATTTCAAATTATCGTTTGTTTATAACCAAGTTTCGTTAATCTTCGTTAATTTCCCTAACATGTATATATATATATATAAAGTCTAAAGCTGATGATATATTTTACGATAATACTTGATCTACCTCAGTGTTGTAGTCAACGCATCAGTTTACAAAATTATTGATAGCCATTTATTTTTTAGTACGAGGCCTACATTCTATATTTTACACATTATTTACGAATAAACTAGTTTTGTAAGTGAATGTATAAAATTTGAATGAATAGATAAGATTCTTTAGTTTTTTTTTCGTAATCAGTATAATTGAGAATAAAAGAGAATTGATTCAAGAAACAAGGCCATGTTTCTACTGAGAAATCAAACCGAAACAGTAAGAATGTTGATCGGATAAAATCTTGTGGTCGTTCAGATGTGGCTAGTAAATTGTAAATTGGAGAACTACACAACTTTAATGAAATGACATTTCAACTTTTGAAATGCTGTTAACAACGAGAAAATATTTTCGCAGTGAATCGCCAATGTTAAAGTCTTCACTGATAATTTGCAATTTTCTCCTGGGTAAAGTCTTAAATGAGTGCTACGAATTCTAATCTTGGAACAGCTTCAGATGTTTATAGTTCGGTGATTGGATTTAATTCCCTTGTAGACGAAACTCTTTCATTTGAGGATAAGAATATTGAAAGGTTTAAGTGCAGATTTGTATGTTAGCACCTGATCACTTCTGCAAGCGTTTCTTTTCACAAAGCGGCTATAAATAAATTTATACATAACATCAGTACTCACATGTTGTATCTGAGTTGGTAGTATTTGAATTCAAATAAAAGCCAATATTTTGAATGATGTTTTCTTTTAGGGCAAGACGATCAACTACACTTAAAAGTTTGGCGCACCAGAAACTTGCAACATTGGATTGCTCTTCGTTGTTCGTATGTTCAATGTAATTAAATTTTAGCAAATATCATGTACATATTGTCTATATTATTTTGAAAAATAAAATTTTTATGTTCATAAAATCTTTTATTTAAATTCCTAGATATCTCACTAAATTTATTTTATAGAACAATTTATTTTGTATTGGTGGTTTCAGTTTTAATGTTGTTATAATTTTTGTGGTAATTATTGTTTTTAATGATCTGTTGATCCAACCACTTTCGACTAATCTATTATACATTATCAAGAATATTTTTTGTTTAACTTCGTTTCTGACGAAAACAAATTCACGAATAATAATTAGAACATGCATACTACTACATGCTTATCGAGAAGACTTACTTTGTATCTCTCGGATCATAGCTCTATTAGGGCACATTTAAATACACACGCAGTCCTACCAAACTCTATTCACAACAACTATAATAGACATGCAAAAAAAAAAAAAAACGGCTAAAAATTATAGGAGCGTTGATAATAAAAAAGAAGCCAGCTGTCAGTAATATCAATAATGAACATTGCTACAACGTGCTAACCATGTTTGGAGGTTAAAAAAATTCCCATCCCTATATATGCATATACAAATCTACATATCCAGTTAAAAAAAAATCTATGATAATAGCGAATATATCAGTTGAAAGCATTCTGATCAACATATCGTTTGGACAGTTTTTACATACTCTATGTCTAGAAATCTGCGTTATGGTGCAATGGATATCGGTTCGGAATGAAAAACCGGAGAGTCGAGTTCGATTTCCAGTTGAATACGTTGTATTCACTTACGCGCAAATACTTTTAGGAAACATATTAATCCATCTCTTCTTCCTCCAGCTATGGGTTGAATAGCAGGACAGATTGGGTTCTATATCCGTGGTTGCAACCAGTCTACCGAAGAAAAAATGGTAACCTACTGCGAAAAAATCTTCTGTTAGATAAACATGGATCGAAAGAAACATGATCGCCCTAAGCGTGTATCACGTATCGCAATTAACTGACTGACTGTTGTCTAGAAAAGAAATTAATTGTATCAATATAAGGAAACTTTAATAAAAAGCTTATTCGCAGTGCCTTGTCAGTCGTTGAAAACCACGATTGACAAGGCACTGTTTAAAATACACAAATATGAAAGAAGAAATGAAAAGCCGTCATTCCAGTACGATGTGTCAGTCTTTAGCTACATTTTGAAAAAAAATCTGAATTTTGTTAAGTAGAAAAAAAAAGTTACATCAAAGTATGTGAAGTCTGAAAAGGAAAACTAAGTGAGTGACTAACGCTTCTAATAATAAATCTTATTCTTTATAACATTTATTCTGTTTAATATTTTTGCATGCGGTTTTCAACATTTAAATTCTGATGATCTCTTTTATCATTTTTGTCAATTGAATTTTGCTTTATCCGAATTAATTTTAAATAATCATTTTTTATTGTTTTTTAATTAATTGCAGATAATTTTTTTCTTTTTAATATTTTTGAATGCAATTTTCAGCATCAAATTTATATGAAATTAATAGCAATGCATGTAAAAATCATGGCTTACATAGAAATATGCGCACATGAAAAGTAATATTCTTAAGATTATATTAAACCTGGAAAGAAACATGTAAGAAATTTCTAATTTTTTACTACAGGTGACTATCTTGTCCTTTATTTTTGCAGGTTTCATAATTTGCCCTGTTCTTTTCCAGGTTTAATATAAACTTAAGAATATTACTTTTCATAAGCGCATTTTTCCATGTAATTACTAGAATTGGCAAAAACTGTAATACACCAATTAGGAGCAATCAACTTTTCATACTTTCAAAATTCTGGCGATCTTATCATATATTGAAAGCACAAATATGGAAAATAAATTCATAACTATTTTAGATATAAAAAAGCCCTACATACGAACAGTCTTCTGGACAAGTGTTTAAATGTTCAAAAGGTTTATTCCTTGTTTCTGCTTTAGGATAGGGTTTCTCCGTCTTGATTGCATTATTACCTAGCTTAGGTGGTGCTTTTTGCTCTGTAACTCGTTACCTTGAGTAGCTCTTGGGCCTTGTACAAGGTGGACATCGTTGTAAACCTCATTGTAATGTAAGCAAAAATTCGATCTGTCTAAAGGATTCTCCTACTAGTAGTGTTTTAGTCGGCCTTTTATAACTCTAAAAATCCAGCAACCTCCAAAATGTTACCTCAAAATGTTATATAATTTCTCTATATAGAGGACGCGTTGTTAATATATCTACACAAAATTAAATTATTAGGCCTCATAAATTAAAAATCAAACCTACTTTTGAATTCAAGTATGAAAAAGAAATAACACCTTACTTTTTTATATTCTATTAGTTCACCCTAAGTCAACAAATATAAACACTAAATTTTTACTCACATCACAAAAATAAGATAAAATCTGGAATAATTATAGGTTATTAATAAGTGCCCTTTGCAGCCTCGAATATCTACATGACAAAGAGAAATATAATAAAAATATATTTAAAATTCTGCATGATCCTAATTGTTTTATATATAAAGCAAAAAGAAAAGAATTCATAATCGACAGAATAAAAAAGAAGTATAAACGATAGCATAAAACCAGTCACACACACACACACACACACACACACACACACACACACACACACACACACACACACACAAATAGACTTGAAAGAAATTGACCTAATCTCGATATAAAAATTATCACAAGCTCTTCAGAAAAATTATGAAATCTTTGTGCATTGAATACTACTGTCATATCTGGTTGGGTGTTCCTGCTGTACATCTCGAGATTCTTGACAAAATCCAATAAAGAAATGTAACGCAGTCGGTACTGAGCAGGCATCATGACTTCTCTCCCTTTCTAACTGACGTGACGTAGCATCCCTCTGTCTTTTTTACAAATATTTTTATGGCAACAACTTTGACGAGCTTTCTTCCCTCGTGCACAGAACACACGAATTTAAGCGCGTTACTCGATTGGAATCTAGGTCCCACCTTTTTACTGTTGAAATAACTACATGCAATCGCCACTTCTACTCTATCAGTTTCTTTTCTAGCTCTCCTCACCTGTGAAAATCACTTCCATTGACTTGCTTCCATTTTAAATAAAATTTTCAAAAATTTAAATGCATCATTAATCCCTATCTTTTGTCTTCTTGAATTCTGTACATCTCTTGTCCTTTCCTCAGTACTTCCTATTCTCAGTCTTCTGATTTACTTTTCCTTCCTTAACTCCCTGCCCACGTAAATAACTTTTTCTTTTCTCTCGCAAATGTATATTTTGTCTTCGTGAAAATAAGTTCTTTTTTTCGATGATAGCGGCTTATCAACAAAACAAAGTAAATTTTTAAAAAATGTCTCACGTGTGTGTGTGTGTGTACTCGTTTGAAATTAATAATCTTTGTCTTTATTTGTTTATATGTCATATAATCCCTTCTATTATAATAAAGACCGGTATATATATATATATATATATATATGTATATATATATATATATATATATATATATAATTACTTAATTACTTAGATTTTGGTCATAATTAAATTAGACCAGTACACAGTTGTATTAAAAAGTGTTCATTACAATTTTATTATAGAACTTTTCAATATTTTTCATTTGTAAACGAGTTATGAAAATGCACTAAGAAAATCTGGCCATAAGAACATTTTAGAATACAATCCCCAACCAAACAGACAAATAAAACAATAATAGAAAACGAAATGTTATCTGGTTCAACCCACCATTTGAATTAAAAGTCAAAACCAAAATAGGACACATATTTTTTATACTGATCGATAAACACTTTTCTAAAAGCTCAGAACTAAATAAAATCTTGAATAGTAATACAATCATATAACAGTAATTGAGAATAAAATAGCAGTAATTGAGTAATTTTACCAGTAATAAAATACCAGTAATTGAGAAAATTTCATAAAGAAACAAAATGCCAGAAATTTAAATAGCATCGTACAAAACAAGAACATTAATAAGGAATGTAACTGCAGGGATAAAAATATATACCGACTTCAAGGGCTTTGTAATACAAAAGAAGTCATTTACAAAGCAAAAGTACATGATCAAAACAGAACATATTTGAGATCAACCAAAGATACTTTTATGACCAGATGGTTCAATCACATGTCTACATTTAAACTAGAAAACTTAGAAAAATGTACAAATTGGCTAGCCACGCGTGGAAATTGAAATTGAAATATGGAAAAGACCCAGACATAACATGGAGTATAGTGAAAACAGTCAAGCCTTACAACGGTGGCAAAATATGTAGACGTGCCAGGAAGAAAAGTTAGCTATTATGTTATTCCTAAACAAAAACGAATAAGTGAATGAAAGAACAGAAATTATGACTAAGTAAAATAAAATACCTATTAGGTTCATACAACCATGAATGAAAGCGTTATAACATCTTCTAATTTGGAAAATTGCGCCTTCAAAAACATCCCCGTTACGTGAGCGTTCTTAAAATAACAAATAAAAAAACGGTAGAATCAGTTATTGAATCAGTTATATATATATATATATATATATATATATATATATATATATATTGTCCTATGTCGATGGTACGACTTGGTGTTTCATACGTTATGCAATCATCAGGTGTATATTACAAACTAACATTTTATAATACAAAACTCCTAGTGCTGCCATCGTCGTAGGACAATATGCATATTTATTATTATATATACAGTAGCTCTGTTCATACTACATTGGCCACTGTTTTATTAACACCAAAATAATATTATATATATGCATACCCACATATAATATCCATATTGAATGACGAATTAACTTCTTTTATCTATGTACGATATCTTTCATTTATTTTATTTATATTCATGTATATCTCTGGAATAGTTCTAATTATATTCACCCCAAAAAGCCCTGAGGAGAGAAGACATTATAGTAGTGCCTTAACGAATTTTCGAAGTCGGTATGACTCAGTGAAGTGAAAAACTTCTCCACATCAATCCTATATATATATATATATATATATATATATATATATATACAGTCATCCGCAGACAGATCTGTTTCGCTGTATCACAGCTCATCAGTACGGTTAGACAGCCGATTGCTTTTTACCCAGGATTGAAACCCGACTGAATTGGCGTCAGTCGGCGATTCTTCTGAGCTATGGGTGCTCGGTAGAAGTAGGCAGACTTTTTAGCGTGTATATTATCATTATACACGTCCAATAGCTGAGAGTGTTCTAATTAATTGCTGAATGAACGATGCGTGGATGCCAGAGTAGCTACTGTTTTTCAAAGTCTACCATTCTTCCAGAGTGCTCAATCATATATATATATATATATATATATATATATATGCGAGTAAAATAAATAGTTGGTGATTGGACCAGATAACGGTAGATAAAAAAAGTGCTCAATGCAAAATCAAAACAAATGAACTGAATATGCAGATCTTACAATATATCAAAGAACGGAACTCACACCTGAAGAGTGGTCAAAACCTAGGTAGTAAGTAAATGGTGCGTGTTTCAATTTTCGAATATATATATATGATTGACGTAGTAGGAGGATTTGAATAATTAAGTAATTCATCGAGCTTTTTATTCGACCTCAACAGAATGCACTGGACGGCCGTTTCGTTCTATATTTGGGACTCATCAACAGTGCGCATCCACTACCAGGAATCGAACCCAGACAGTTTTGTTTATTAAGCTGATGTCAGACCACCTGTACCACGTACCCTGGTGACAAGGATGTGACGAATTAAACTCGATGACGCGCAGCTCGTTCACAAATTCCGTGGTAGAACTCATCCAAGCTTCTTTACCCGTAGGATGGTGCCTTTCAGAGACACGACTTCTTCAATACAAGCCGCTAAATCCATAGCAAGTTAAGCTGGTTGAAGCACAGAGATATGGTTGATTTAGTAGGAAGATTTGAATAATTAAGTAATTCATCGAGCTTTTTATTCGACCTCAACAGAATGCAGAAAGCAGTGGACGGCCGTTTCGTCCTATATTTGGGACTACTACTTCAATGATGATAAGTTCCACCAAGGAATTTGTGAACGAGCGGCGCGTCATCGAGTTTAATTCGTTACCTCTTCGTCACCAGGGCCCGTGGTGCAGTTGGTAAGCGATCGGATTAATAACCACAACTGTCTGGGTTCGATTCCTGGTAGTGGGTGCGCACTGGTGAAGTAGTCCCAAATATGAGTACTTTCTGCATTCTCCTGAGGTCGAATAAAAAGCTCGATGAATTACTTAAAATATATATATATATCTAGAGAGAGAGAACGTGTGACATAAAGTGATGTTTAACAAGCTTAAACCAGAAGAAATGTTGTATCTTTGATACATGATGTATCCCTTCGGGAAAAAATAGTCGACAAATCTCACCAATACTGCTTAATGAGCCTCTTATTATGGTCTGGTATCATAGATTCTTTCTGCTTGTAAAATTATAGGCAAGTTAAAATATTTTAGTTACTGTTAGAAAGACAATATACTATTTATATTCTGCCAAGGTCGGCCATGACGCTAACATTAACAGCTTTGGTTTAGGGAAGGTAATTATAAGAAACTGGTTTTAGCCGAAAGCAATCGTGCCATAGCAGTGATTAATGAAAATCAATTCATTGAAAATAGGAAAGAAATTCCATGAGATAAATTTCTTAAAATTTTGTGGGAATTCTATATCGCATTTTAAACACACACACACACACACACACACACATATATATATATATATATTCACTCGGTAGAAGGAGGCAGACATTTAGCGTGTGATATACCATGTATTCATACGACAGTAGTGAGAGTGTTCTAATTCATTACTGAATGAACAATGCGTAGATGCTAGAGTAGCTACTGTTTTTCAAATATATATATATATATATATATATATATATATATATATAGAGAGAGAGAGAGAGAGAGAGAGAGAAAGAGAAAGAGAGATAAAAACATGAAATCTGGGCTCGAATTTCGCCATGGTCGATTTATTTGGAAGTGCTTGAAAATCATTCCACGAATTGACCTAAGTCGTCGATGATTGTTCTAGCAGGAAGTCAGACATCATCGCAACCGAGGTTCTGAGCGTATTGACCTTGTTCACACTGTTGATCACGTCAAATTATGCGTTCTCTCCAGATACTGTAATTTCAAAAAAAGAAACTGTCTAGTATCAGTAAAATCCACTGGTTGGCTCTGAGAGCATTGTAAAGCACTAATGTAGCTGAGCATGTGTCTGTAACAGGGATTAACTACAAACCTTTGTAGATTCCATAGTTACATGCGACGGACAGACGACTAAATTTAAGGTGAGTAAAGAAAACCTAGTCGTGGCCTGCGGGGCCGATTTGTCAAAAGTTATACTACGGTGAATAAAATTTTAGAATTTAGTTTAACCTGTTTTATTACACAGGTACAAAAATGAGAATCGAACTCCCTATCCCATTGATAGCCTACGAGATTACCTTTTTATCCATCATGCTACGGTAGTTTCCCTAAATATATACGATTTACATACGAATACAAAGAAAATCGAAGAAAATTCACCTGTAATCCTCTATGAGGTTAACCATCGCCCTGATCATCTATGTGAGTAAGTGTGTGCATTAATTTCGGCAAAGACGAGGGAGAAAAAGATAAATATATTGAAGTTATGGAAAAGGGGTAGGGATAAAAGTAATGGTTGGGGCCTGATCAGGTTACCGGCCTGATTCCAAGGTTCAGATAGCGCTCAAGTAGCAATATATATGCTGATATCAACGAAATCAAGATTTGCTGAAATGGAGGGAGAATAATTTCAATAAAAAGCTACAGATAGCATCAGCCATTCTCGGTAGACGGTCGTCACTGGCGACAAACGAGCGACTAACGCCTCTGCCGCTAATAAATCAAACCTCTCCTTGTTTTTCTCTTTCTCTTTTGCCTTTGCCGTCATTATGACTTTACCCTATTCTGAAAACAGCTTTTCCCGCGTGTTTGATTTGCCACACATTACACCTATCTGCACGATCCAGGATTTTGTGCCTGGGTCTATACACACGAAATTTTCTCAAAAGTAATTATATGTTTAAAACATAGTACATGCCGATATAGATATGTACAAGGTTATACTATCTAAACTTATTTATAAATGGAAGTTTGTCTGTGTGTGTGTCTGTGTGTGCGTGTATCCGTTACCTATAGACTCCGAAACGGCTGAACTGATTTTCTTGAAAATTTACACAGTTGTACTATAAGCGTCTATACACACGAAATTTTCTCAAAAGTAATTATATGTTTAAAACATAGTACATGCCGATATAGATATGTACAAGGTTATACTATCTAAACTTATTTATAAATGGAAGTTTGTCTGTGTGTGTGTCTGTGTGTGCGTGTATCCGTTACCTATAGACTCCGAAACGGCTGAACTGATTTTCTTGAAAATTTACACAGTTGTACTATAAGCGTCTGCGAGTGTTCTTAGCTAGGTTTTGTGTCGAGGTACCCCCAATAAATATCGAAAATCGATAATCGAAAAAATCGGGTTATAGAAGGATTGGTCCGATTTTAATCAAATTTGATACACTCATAGACAAAGACATAAGGAACGATATTCAGAAGTTTCAAGGTTGCAGTTCTTACAATAGTGCAGAAAATTTGATATCGATACCAGGAAATCAAAATTTGACTTACATCCATTCATTTTTCTTTCAGTCTACGGTTTCGCTTTAGCTGGAAACGACTATTGCTTTTTAGTGTTTTATGCTAACGTCCAAAGAGTCTGAGCTCGAGAACCATAGATTAGTTTTAAAGCTTTCATTACACCGCAGCAACGCCGGGCTATACTGCTAGTATATATATATATATATATATATATATATATATATATATATATATATATATAATGGTAGTTATGCTTATAACCATCGTTATATATATATGCATAGCTATGTCTCTCTCTATATATATATAGAGAGAGACACACACACACAAAGAGAGAGAGAGAGAGAGAGAGAGCGAGAGAGAGACACACACAATGAGAGAGAGAGAGAGAGAGGGTGCGATCGAGGAATTGTCGTCTAAATTACGCAACAATCGAAACAACACTGACGTACCATGTTTACTGATATATTTATCAAAATTAAACAAAGATATCTTGAAATACAAGAGAGTAAATGTATTCAATAAAATCACAATTGATTGTAACCATAGACCCCAGATGATTTCGGAATCTCCTGCAATATTTTTGGATGTTCTCTTTGTTGAAGTTGGTGGGTTCTGTCATAATCCTAGCCTTCAATTCATTTTGGTATACAAGGAGTTTTGTTGGTCTCTCGCACAACTGCACTTCATACATAATAATCAAGAGGGTTGCAGACTGGGAAGTCAGGGGGATACATGTAAGGGATGATATGGTCGCAGAAATTGTTTGACGGTCATGACTTGGTTCTGCTGCTTGTGTGGCATGGTGCAGAGTACTGCTGCTAGACATAGGGTTTATTCTGGCAGTCACACGTATGATTGAAAATATATTTGATTATACATTTCGCCATTCAAACCTTTGTCAGATCGAAAAACTTAAGAATGAAATGTGTGTATGTGTATTTTATGGAAAAAGTTGGGCGAATGGATTATCAACTTTCGTATATGTCTATATTTCTGAGAGGTATTTACATTGTTCTAACTGTTGTCTATATTTATTGTGATATTCACAACGTTTCGGCTGTTAAATGCTCTGACTTTCTTCAGATGACTGGAATTTGAACCGAACACTTTTATTTCGATCACTGGGGTAGATTGGTCTACTTCCTTGCGCCATGCCACTTCCGGACGTATTACTTATCTCTATTTAACTCAACTCTCTAAGATTATTATTTGTCACTACTACACATGGCACAGTGGATAAAAGCATTGGTTGGATCCAGTGACTTGACCGAAAGAATTGTGAGTTCAATACTTGGCAACTATAGTTAAATAGAAATAACTAAGATATCTGGAAGTGGCGTGACTCATGGATCATGAACAATCTATCCCAGTGATCGAAATAAAGGCTTCCGTTCAAAATTCCAGCCACCTGAAAAAGGTCGGAGCGTAGAAAGGCCAGTATATAAAGGCGAGGACAACAGTCAGAAATATGTAAATAGCAACTTTCATCTTTTAATTTTAGCTAGAGTCACTCGCCTGGATGTTAGCATCAGCCATGCCGATGGAAGTAAAAAAATAGCTCGCCTCTGATGGTTGAAATAGATCAGTTTCATTTTAGAGGCATTAAAATTAACAAGCCATTCCTTGCATATATATATATATTAAGATATTAGGTATGAATATAGTTTTAATCTTTTTTTTTATTAAAAAAGACAGAAAAAAAAGACAAAGAAATAAAACTACTGTTTCTGTCGTAATAGTTTTCAAGTAATAAGAGGTGACATTTTCTTTGCAGACGATTAATAACACTTTATCTCTATCATTTTATTCATGTTTGGACGTATCTTGTTAGAATCATATGTCCGGTAATCTCGACGTTGCCGACGTGTATTTATGAAATGGTTAATATAGCAAAGTAAGCATAACTGATTTCGTTTCACCGTAGAAAATAATCACTTTCCATTGTGAAATCGTCAATGTAATTCGCACATGTACCATTCTCAACGGAGAAGACTCTGGTGAATGCCTGTACAATCTGACATCCCGATTATTAGATTTTATTTCAACACGTTTTTCTACTTATTTCTGCTTATACTTAACTCTCTGTGCACCACACACACACACACACACACACACACACACACACACACACGCACATATATCTATATATTTGCATGATATATGTGAAACCTTTGTGCAGTTTAGATTTTCCATAATTTCTTTTGTTTATTAGAAAGAAATAACTGATATATCTATTGTCAGCTTTGACAGATACAATCAAGTACATAATATTTAGCTGGCTATGCGCACATACAACACTTGGGGTTATTTGGATACTATATTCTTTTGTAAATTCCATATCGCTTCAAATCTATTTTCTTTCTTTTGCCATGAATCTTTAGGAAAGATAGTGAAGTGGTTTTCCGTTGCCTTTAATGCAGTTTTGAATTCAGAGTACTCTTTCTCGTAGATTAGTTGATATCCAAAACTAGAGAGCCCAGTTTAACCCAGATATAACCCCTGCGGAATAAACTTGGAATCATTGAAACCTGCATTTAGTCCAATGTTTTCTTTATCAGTCTGTGCGTTCTTCTTTGGGAACAAAAACTCTAATGCGTATCATGTTCGCTGCATTGAACTTTTAAGTAAGACGACATTAAATCCGACAAGAAGGCGCGTTGGAATAGCGAAAGGTGCCTTCTAAAACCTAAAGTGCTAAGAAACAGGATACGTTCTGAACTGCTTTGCTATATCAGACCTCCTATATGACAATGAATGCTAGACATTTTCAGCATAGATGAAGAGGAAACATGAGACAATAGATATGTGGTTCTTCAAAAAAAAACCCCAAAAACGCAGAGTATACCATGGACTGACCTTGTGAATAACGAGGAATTTTTCAAGAAAATATAAACAAAAAGCTCATATATACTTAGAATTTGAAATGGGAAAATTACCTGGTGCACATAACGAGGAAAGAGGTCTTGGAGAATCTAACATTCACATGACATTTTGAAAGCAAAATGGCAGAAGAAAACATCAAGTAACCTAATTAACGAACTTGTGTAAATAGATCAGAATAGGAAGGATAGTATAAAAACAAACGCTGCTAAGAGTTACGAAGATTAAGAATTTGTGAAGAGCTATGATCGCCTACATCATGAAAGGACACAATAAAAAAAGAAATGTAGCACAAGGAAATGACAAACATTTGTGTTCTGTATCTATGTGCAGTAGCTGTTAGTAAATGTCAGTGATGATTTAGTAAATTTAAAAAAAAAAGGTGTCTGTGACTTTATGATAAATCATTGAAAAAGCAAACAGGTTGGATAACAGTCTTTTGGATGCATCTGTCAAAGCAGATCCTCGTCAAAGTAAAAACAGAATTTTAACAAAAAGTCACAACCCTTTTTCTTCCACTAAACGCAAACAACTTTTAAAAGGAATTTAAAGAGGATATTTAGCTTCTATATGAATTTTCATTTGGGAATCAAACGTAAAATCAAGCTACTTTCACAGATCTGCCAATTGGGAATAAAATCTTTTTTCATCATAGAACTTTTACAAAAGATGAGAAATGGCTACCCTAGGTTAACCCATTAATGACATGTCAACTTGCTGTCTCTTGAAGTTTTTGTTTGAAACCTGGGAGTTCCGGTAGCAAACAGGTTCCAACAACAACAACAACAACAACAACAACAAGGACAACCAGAACAGCAACAACAACAACAACAACAACAACAATAATAATGACTAGTGTAGACATTAATGAAAAACAAATATTTTCGGTAAGGGACTCGGAAGCAATTATTTACGACTTTGTTTTGAAGACATAACGAAATGCGGGGCTTTTAATGTTACTAATGCTGTAAAATAATGTTCTTATTGATCAATTGATCAATTATATATACGATGGAAGTATATATATATATATATATATATATATATATATATATATATATATATATCGCTCATTCACTAATGAATTAGAGCACTCTGGCTATTGGGCGTGTATAATGATAATATACATGCTAAAATGTCTGCATTCTTTTACCGTGGGCCCATGGCCCAGAGGTAGAATCGCCGACTGACGCCACTTCGGTCGAGTTTCAATCCTGGGTTAAAAGCAATCGGAGCTGTGATACAGCGAAACAGATCTTTCTGCGGATGACTATATATATATATATATATATATATATATATATATATATATATACCTTGTCTGTAATTTAAAATATAATGGGTACTTTAATTAGTTTACAGGTTTTCTGAATAGTGTAGATGGTCTATAATGTTATTATAGCCTGAGTTTCTCTCTCTCTCTCTCTCTCTCTCTCTCTATATATATATATATATATATATATATATATATATATACGATTGACATCTATCAAAATAGATTATGGTGTTGAAACTGTTGCTTTGCTACTGCGAAATTTGATAGTTATTTATAGATGCTGATTTACCGTTAATCACACGGTATTAATGGAATATTCTATCAAAATGTCAAGCATTAAGACAAAGCGAAGAGAGAAGTGAATTCGTGACTTTCTCCTTTTATGAGAAATGAATAGAAATAGCCAAAATTTGACTTCGATTAGATGTTTCAATATATTTGAATTTATTTAATCTATTAATATAGGCAAAACTGATTATATGCATGTAATTTTGTTCAATATATACACTCTTACATAATACGCGACTCTTTCAATATGTAGGAATGTATACAATGATCTCACAAATTTGTACTGCTCACAAAAAGTAGCAGCAAATAACTGTACTACATTTGATATTTCTAACTTTCTCCTCCCATTGAGTGACATTTCGTATATATATGTATATATATATATATATATATATATGTGTGTGTGTGTGTGTGTGTGTGTGTGTGTGTGTGTGTGTGTGTGTGTGTGTGTGTGTGTGTAAGCGTATGCCAGTACACACACAAATCAATTTTCACTTTCTGTAAAGTTATTACAAAATATAAATAGAACAGAAAGGAGCTTTTCAGACATCTTCTGGTTCCATTTTCCTATTCCATATCGAGGCTCGCTCATGTATATTAATAAGACATACGTCATAGATGGCTTCTCTATCATAGCCATCGTAGCGGAAGTTGGTCCATTGGGAGGAAACGACACAACATCAACCTGATTGGTTGTTAATGGCCATTGGGAGTGTGACAAATTTCGCTCTTCAAGTTGATTCACTTTTCTTTCGTTGTTTTCTTTAGAAACGATCTGTCTACTTGGGATTTTTAAAATTGTTTTCTTTTTCTTGCTGAGATATTTTGTAGTTTCGGGATATTATTTCATTGTTTATTTTGTAGTTCACAGTTTTTTTACTGTTTAAATAAATTTATGTTCGTGATTTTAAACGAAGAAATATTTGTAAGAAAGCGAAAAATGTGAACGTAACGCTATTTCGATTTTTGGTTTGATTAGGTCGCCTGTAAAGAAGACACATAAAAGAAAAAAGCAAAAGAAATAAACGAAAGGTGAAAAAGATTAAGTTTTACAAATTCAAAATTTTTCGCACACCACAAGACAAAGAATGGCCAAAAGAAATAAATATAGAAGAGAGAAAAGAGAAAATGATAGAGGTTGAAAACAGAAAGAACATAATGGAAAGAAGAGAGAAAGTAAGAGAAGGTAAGAGACAGCGAGAGAGAGGGCAGATAGTGAATGAGAATATGAGCCTAAAAGAGGACGTGAAAGATAGAAAAAATCCAGAGAAAGACGAAATAACTAAGAATGAAAGAAAAGAAAAAACAAAACAAAAACGAAAGAGCAAGAAGAAAAAAATGTTGAAAGTAAAATAAATTAAAAACAGAAAGAAATAAAAGTGAAAAATGAAACTGGTGCATAAATAAATAAAGATAAAACAAACAGTATTATACTAAAACGGCGGAGTGATAGAAATGAAAAAACAAAACGAGGAGAAGACTAAATGAAAAAAATTAAAGAAGGAATTAAGGTAAAAAGGCAAGAAGAAATTTAATTAAAGAGAAAAGGAAAGAATATAAAAAAAAACTAGTAAGAAGCAAAACGAAGAACAAGATAAAACAAGGTGGCAAAAAGGAAGAAAAAAGACACAGAGAGAAAAAATGATAGTGAAAGAAAGAAAGAGAG
This sequence comes from Ascarosepion bandense, assembly GCA_037127315.1. Taxonomy (NCBI): domain Eukaryota; kingdom Metazoa; phylum Mollusca; class Cephalopoda; order Sepiida; family Sepiidae; genus Ascarosepion; species Ascarosepion bandense. The sequence goes on along the minus strand of JBBBDQ010000789.1, from coordinate 2,660,565 downwards.
AGAGAGGAGGGAGAGAGAGAGAGAGAGAGGAGGAGAGAGAGAGAGAGTGAAAGAGAGTAGCCTTAAAACTCATAACGAAAGACAAACTAAATCACAAAAGAAGAGAGAGAGAGAGAGAGAGAGAGAGAGAAAGAAAGAGAAAAAGATGAATAGAAGTAAAAATAATGCAGATAAAGACAAGAGGTGATACAAAGAAAGAAACGAATTATCAAAAAAACGAACGCAAATAATAATAGAATAAGGACTGAGAGGGAAATAATAATAATAATAATAATAATAATAATAATAATAATAATAATAAATGAGCTACAGAAAAGCAATAAAATAAGAGAATATCTTAGTTGTATTGCGTCGTCTGCCGACGGAATCAAGTTTTCCCGTGAGCCTCTAGTTTAACTTTTGTCGCCAATAAACACATATTTATCGTGTAAGAAGGCAAATTTTTTCACCATTCACACAATTCATTAGTTTCAACAAAAAAATCTGTCCCTAAGGATCGTCTATTTTTTGTTTTAAGATTACAAAGCGAAAGAAATTGCTGATGTGAAAGTGTTTTTTGCCCTTTTATGTTTATATATGCTATAAGAAATGTAGGCTGCTTGTGTGTGTATCGTCTGCTTTTCTGATAGAAAGCAGACGCTGCATTATGCTCATGCTTAATTTTTGAATTTCAAAAATAATTTTGGTACATTTCGATTTGTAGGAAAGCATCTGCGTTTGTTTTTCATCCAGAACCAATCAAAATGTTTCCCTACAAATTCCGAGAAGTGAATTTGAAGCCTATCTAGAGGTTATAAACGAGGGTCTAGGATTCAATTCAACGAGTCGACGAACATCTGCTGCTGAAACCCAGAAAGAAGAAAGTTGACAACTACCAGACAAAATTTGAAAGGAACATCAAGTCATTCCTGCATCAAATAAAAGTTTTCGACCGGTGTGATTGTTCAATTCTTTGCTGTTACCACGGGCTTTGCTTCGAAAATTGAACCAATTCTTTTAAAACTATTCAGAGAAGTATTTTCGACTTTTCTACATTTTATATGTAATTTTCTTTTCTGATGAACTTATGCAGCATTATATTCTTTATTGTAAAAAGGCATAACTCATTTGCATTAATTATTTTTACATATATGTTATTTACCATCATTTGGCCCATAATGAACTTAATTGGAATATTACTTTTAATGTTGTGTGTTAATTATAAAATAAATTTATCGTTTGTTTTTAAACATAAAAAATCAACATATAAGACGCTAAAAACCCGAACATATATATATATATATATATATATATATATATATATATATATATATATATATATATATGGTATATCACACGCTAAAAATATGCCTCCTTCTACGGAGCGCCCATAGAGGTAGAATCACGGACTGACGCCAATTTGGTCGGGTTTCAATCCTGGACAAAAGCAATTGGATGTCTAACCGTACTGATGATCTGTGATACAGCGAAACAGATCTGTCTGCGGATGACTATATATATATATATATATATATATATATATATATATAGAGAGAGAGAGAGAGAGAGAGAGAGGAAGATAGACAGAGAGAGCAACAATAAAAAGTGCTGGTTGAAACAAAGAAGTTAAGGATAATACTTCAAATAAAACATAGAATAATGACGCGATCTTACTCCAGAACTTTAGATAATAGTGCAGAATGTTGTATCAATCAAATCATAGCGGTTAAAATCAATCAAGACGCTGATAATAAATCTTAGAATATGAAACAGGAATGGAGGAAGATAGAAGCTGAAACTAAATGATTAAAGCAACAAGATGAGCGTATTGGCAACTGAATAAATATACCAGCGTGCAAAGATTTCGGGTCAACTAAATAAAATGATTATACACTTTTATTTTATTAAAAACTTCAGATTGTTTAGTAATATGCTTTTATTTGTTGTGTCTGTGGGCCTTGAGGATTGGAAAATAAGTTATTGACTTTTTATAGATGCCATATAAGAGAAGATTTACCGTTTTAATCATCTTGAAGCTGAAAAAAGACATGCAAAACTATTGAGCCAATGAAAGACCTGAGATGATAAAGTCAAGATAGTATGCAAATTTCGAATTTAGAATTGTTCCTTATTTTCGTGTAAGCTGCCTTGGAAGTCATTGTAATAGAATATTAGCAGGCATTATTTACACTAAAATCATGGCTGTAATTTCTGCTGAAACACTTATAAAGATTGTGACTTTGAAGTTCAATTTTAAAGTCACAACCATCATATTTGATGACTCAACGAGAGATAGACAGGTGGCCAGAAGTTTCTAGAAACAGTGTTTAAACCAACAAGAATACGTTTATTACTACACAAAAACTAGACAAGAGAGATGAAAGAAAGTTTGTGTGTCTAACTAGACAATTAAAAGTTAACAGCCTGATAAATGAGATGTGAATATAGTCGTAACAATGAGGTTTTAGTCGATACGCTAAGCAAAGTATTATGAAAATAAACAATTTTACAAAAAAAAAAAGAAGAAAAAATACCATCATTAACCAGAAATCATCTGAAAGAAGATTAATGTGGTGAAAATAATATCTAACAAGGGATGCAGGTAAAATTGAAAAAAGTAATTTTTAATGATGGATGCAAAATAGTGTTGCGTTCTAATGCAAGAAAATATATAAGAAGAGTAGTGAGATAAAGAAACAATACAAGATACATAAAAAAAGACCGTCAAGTGTATTTCTGAACACGTAATGATGTGGGGTTGCATCAAAAGTGATGGTAGAAAAGTTGATACAAACTTAAAATTAAATTAGTTTATAACGGTCTAAACTTCTGCCAAATGACGTCATAACGGTGCTCATTGCCAAACCTTACATACAACAGAAAGGTTTCTTGTGAATGAAAATATTCAACTTTTAGAAGACTGACCAGCACAAAGTCTTGATCTCAATATAATTGAACCATTGTAGTAGGAGCTGAAGAAACACGTGTTCCAACGAAAACCACGAGCTTTGTGATTACTGCTAAGAAGAATGGAAAAATTCATTGAGAAAATCTGGGTCTTGATCCGTTCAATGCCACCTCAAATT
>JBBBDQ010000789.1:2465000-2652500 GCA_037127315.1 Ascarosepion bandense | reverse complement strand
GAGAAAGAAAGAACAAAGAAATCGAGAAGACTAAAAAGAAATAACAATGAAATAAGAAGAATGAAAAAGAGATAAAAAGAAAAATAATAGTAAAACAAAGAGAGAGAGAGAAAGAAAAAGAGGGAGAGGGAGAGATAGAAATGGGAACACGTACATAAAATTAGAAGAAAAAACAAAGCGAGAAAGAGTGAGACAAAAATATGCGAGAAAGAAAAAGAAAGAAGGAGAATGTAACCGAGTGATAAAGTAAAAAAAAAAAAAAAATGAAAGATAGAGTAAAAAGAGATTAAATGAAAAGCACATTTGTGAGAATGGAAATTATAAGTAAAATAGAGCAATTTTGACTTTTTCAAAAAAGTTTGATCTTCAAGTCAGGCATAACTGGTCCTCCCTACTTGAAAAAAGTGGATGCAGCACAACCTCCGTTTTTCTTCCATTTTTGTTTTTAGAAAAAGAGAAAAGGTATATAGGAAGATAAAAAAAAATTTATTTCGTCCTTTTCATTTATCTGTCAGTATTTTTTTATGTACTTTCAGAACATAGATCATAGTTCTCCACAGCTTCCTATGCATCCAAGTCCTCATTCGGTCATCCATTTACACAAATTAGTTATGTTGCATATTCACTGTTTTCTTCTGCGTTTATTGCATTCAATATGTCACATGTGTGTTAAATTCTCCAAGTTTTCCTTCCTTATGTGACCCAGAAATTTCAGTTTCTGATATGTGTCTTTTTATCTATGGTATTTTCAACATTTTTCTATAGTATCACATATCTGTTACCTTATTTGCCAACATTTAAAATTGATATTACATATCAGATTAGCACTCTTTTTATTTTGTTTCTAAGGAAATCTTTCAATATTTTAAAGAGTTTTTTAATTTCTGAACTCGGCAAAATTACAAAAAATGTGATATGACAAATCAAAACTTTAATAAAACTAGCGTAATAAACCATAAAACAAACAAGATTATTGATGTCTGTTTCATCTGTGTTTCTCTGTAGTATATTTAAGATGACTTATCAAAATTAAGATTCACTTTTTTCTCGTTCTCAAAATCTGACACTCGATTGACGACTTTCAATCTTCCATGAACATAAATAAGAATTCGACGGTTTTAAGGAACTGAACAGAAAAATTAATATATATATATATATATATATATATATAAGTCATTAGACACTGATTTACTCGGACTACCGTTTTTATCTTGGTTGTTATCGTTGGATGTGCGTTGTAGTGCAGTGGATAGCGGCTCAGAACGACAAATCGGGAGCCGAGTTCGAATTCCAGTTGAATTCATTGCATTCACTTACGCGCAAATACCCTTGAGAAAAGTATTAATCCGCCTCTTTCCTCCAGTTATGGGTTCAATAAGAAGACAGATTGGGTTATATAGCCTTAGCTGGCAACCAGTCTACCGCAGAAAGCAATGGCAACCTACTGCTGGATAATCTTTTGCCCAGTCAGTCATGTCTCTTTTGACATGTTTCACGTATGGCACTTGACTGATTGTTATCATCACAAAATTTTTCTGCCATGTTTAATTTGCTTCGTCTTCTAATAGAGGCTAATAGAATTTCTTTTCGATATTTTTCCCATGCTGTACAAATTACAGATTCCCTGAATTTCTTCTAACATTCATGTGATATAAGGTAAACAACACTGAACAGTTTTCGAAAAACTGTACATGAGATGTATATTCCTGCTTGTGGAAACTGATGTTATACTTGCAGGATAGTTGTTGCTCACAGTGAGGTTCTTAATGTTTATTAATGGTTGCGTGCGTCTGGATGTTCACTTATATGTTTAACTCGATTTTGTAGGAAGCATACGATCCCTTTCTTAAAACTGTATAGATGGTGGAAATCGAAGTTCAGACATTGCCCAGTATAAAAAGTGATAATCACCATAAATTGCATAGTTAGCATCCCATGAAACAAAATCGCCGAGATTATCCGTCTCCAAAAAGAGGCGTACATAGGAAAGCTATAATTCGAAGAGAGAGAATGGTTGTTTATGCGTGGAAAAATGACAAGTACCATAATCAGAACAACTTAACTATACAGAATTAAGTGAGGCGCGATATCCTCTAGCGTGGACGGTGGAATAAAAACAATATACAGATCCCTTAAATACGGTTCGTTTCAAAATTCACGGAAAATTATCAAATTAGACAAACACCTGAAGATGGCCAGAGAGTATAAGTCAAAATATCCTGAGGCTGACAACCAAGATAAAGACGCACGCTCAAGTAAATCATTGTATAATAATAATAATAATAATAATAATAATGATAATAATAATAACTGTCAAAATATAAAGACCTGGAAATTGAAATAGAAAAAAATGTGGAAATTGAAAGCAAGAGTTGTGCCAGTGATAGTAGGTGCACTTGGAATGATAAAAAATGGAACAAAACAACACATTGAAAGAATCCCTGGAAACCCCAGCTTAAGAGATATACAAAAGATTGTCTTATTAAGTACAGCCCACACACTAAGGAAAACTTTATCTATGTAACGCTAGGGATGATAGGGAAGATAGAAAAACATAAAATGGAGCCATAACAACACGCCACGACCTGTCTCCCCGCAGATTGGTTGGTAGTAAGACCAAAGCAGAAATCGAAATATGATGAAAAATGACATAATAATAATAATCCTTCATTTTGGAAATACAAGAAAATATATATGTGACTAATTCCATTTACAAGATGAAATATAAATTAAAAGAAATTTAAAACGACGACTGTTAAGTTAAAATAAAATAAAGTATTTTAAAAAAATCTTAGTTGAAAAGTTAATTTAGTTGGTGACAGTTTTCAAAACTAAAAATCTTCAAAATCATTAAGAAAAAGAAATAAAAGTAAATTATTAAACACTGCGGTGTTAAAAAATATCCTATTTCATTATAACCTATGATGAAAAAATATTTCATTCTGTTATTCTACTTAGAATTTTTCAATTATACATTTTATATTTTTATTTCCTAATATTAATGGTATTGTTAAACATGATGATAAAATTTAAACTTTAGAAAGGAGCTCTGATTTTCTTATTAAAATGTAGCATAAATTTTTAAAATATTAAATTCAGATTTGGCTGTTTTTATTAGTTTAAAACGATAATAAAAACTGGAAAATGTGACTTATTGAAATAATTACAGAGATAAAATAAACAAAAGCAAATTAAAAATCACAAAGTTTGTGTTTCAAAGCTAAGGCGCATATTTCAGCAGCAATACACCGGAGTATTGATATGTAGCTCACCTCTAGGTTAGCAATCTCGTTCATGATCACATACGAAATATGTGATCATGAAAAAAATGTGACATTGTTTTTATAATTAAGTACCTTTGTATCAAAATCCCAAAACAAAACATAGAGCGATCCAATTTATATAGTTTCAGTTATTCACAGTCAGTCACAGAAATCATTTATTTTACTTTGTAATGGAACCAAAGCACAAAAGTTGTGATGCTAGCATTTCAGATCAATCAAAAAGAGGCCGTCAGATGTTACCTTTAAGTGAAATTGGAGAATTATTAGATTTAATAAGGAAAGAAGAAAACATATATTGCGGTTGCAAAGATCTAAGTTATGAACGAATATTTATCTTTACAATGTTATTCTATTATTATTCGTTGTAATGTTCCTACTTTATAAATTCAACTTTCTTTTACGTATGTATTAGAAATACATAGCTCCAACATTTTCTTTTTTCTGGTATCATCTGGAGATACATGTATAAATGCGCAGGACTGTTAATTTCGCAGTCCCAAAAGAATAGGTGGTTTAAATAAACATTGGGATATGTGAAAAGAAAAAATGTTTAGTTAGTAGTAATAATACATATACAAAGATAACATAGAGTGCTGAAAATTTGTCATCTCGAACAAGAAGACATTATCTTAAAAATCTTTTATAGTCATTTAATCAAATATTATAAAGTCGATCAAACCGAGAAAATAATATCAACCCAAAGTTAATAGCTTAATGATAACCATTATATTAATTTATATAACATACATTCATGTTTCCTTGTTCGTTCGTTGTTGTTTCTTTTAGGATTCAGTTGATCAAGGTTTTTCATAGATTACTCTGAATTGCCATGATTTCTTGAGAAATATTGTAGAGCGGATTTCCATTGACTTCTCTACATTTTTTGTATACATAGTAATTCTACTAGACTAACTCCTATTCAGAGCTAGATAGACCAGTCTACCCTAAATTTCAACCCAAGAGTGAGGAGAATAAATCTGTGCTTTTTCCCATCGGTATTAGTGCGAAAGTGAACGTAACTGTCTAAAGCAGAACTTGAACTCGGCTCGATGATTCAACTATCCGAACTGATGACCGTTGTGATACTCTCACATACGCCTCCATTGTTAATATATCTTTTTATCGATAGTTAATATAAATAACTTGGATATTTACTCGTACTACTAGATTGACATCAAGGTCCAACCCTTTTATCGTCGAAATAGTTAAATGTAGCTCCTCTTCTACTCTAAAAGTTTCTTTTCTCTCACTTCCCGTTTGTGGAACTCCCTTCCGTTTGTTTGTTTCCCTGATAGCTAAAATCTCTAAAAGTTTAAATGAAACATCAATTGCTATTTTCTGTCTCCTTGATTCCCATCTATCTTTTATCCTTTCTTCGACGTCCACTGTACTTTGATTTTTCTTTCACTGTAACCCACTCCTGCGCATCACTGACAGTGCTGCCTTGCTTGGGATGAAATTATTATAAAAAAATACGATGAAAATGTTAGATCGAAATTCAGCTACTGCGTTAAGTAATGGATCTATAGATTTACTTTTGTATTCCAAATTATGAAAATATTTATTGCCGGAATTTCAAAATAATTTAAAGAAATAGAAAGAAATAAAATACTAAGAAAAATCCGACTGAATAAAAGTAAGAATGATTATAGAATAAAAGTAAGAATGATTATAGAATAAAAGTAAGAATGATTATAGAAGAAGAAATGAAAGAAAAGAGTTCGTTGGCGCAATATAGAATGAGATCAAAAAAGTGTAAACCGAAAAAAGAAGAGGTTATCGTTTGTAAAAGAAGTTAAACACCAATCTTAAAAAAGAAAAATTTGTATTATGGAGAATGGTAAAGAAAAGAAAAACTTCGTAAAGACTGGCATCGAATAGGCAAGAGGAAATAAAAGAAGAGAGAAACAAAAGAACCAAAATAATCGGAGAGGAAGGGCTTAATTTCGAATTAATTCCAGTAAAAGACGTGCTGGGTCAAACGGTAATGTCCGCCAACCAATACTAACTATTTTTGGCAATGTCTCCTTATGTGCTAATTTGACTGGTACAATAAATAGAACGTCAGAAAACACTGGGAGAAAGATGCGCTAAAGATACTTAAAGATTCCTGTGCTTTCGCCCCGTCAAGAATAGCGTTTCGACTCTTGTTTTTCTATTCCCAAGAGGTTTCTTGTCGGTCGTCTCATCCGGATTTGCTTTCTGTAATCTTTATTAGCAAATGCAAAACAAAGCAATCAGACCACATTGTCTAATTTGTTACATTTCAACTTGTGAATAGTGTCATCTCGAATCGCCATTATATTGATGACCGAACCGAAAGGTCACTAAAAATGTCGCACAATTAAATTGCTATTATATATATATATATATATATATATATATATATATATATATATATATATATATATACTAAGATGAGCTTCGTCTGGCAAAAAACAAAAAGTCGAGGACACTTAGTTTAATCTAAATTACTATTGCTAGTTACTTATCCATAGAATGGTTCCAAAATATTTCTCTGCTGTTGAGCAAATCCGGCATAAGGCCACATTTTTCGAGACATAAAATCTGGATCGGAGTTACCGCTACTCCATGCTTATATTCCTATGGTTATTTGCAAAACAAGGGCAAAAATGTGGAAGCATCAATTAGGATCAAGATCAGTGCAGAAATATTGGTTTGTGAGACTAGCTTATCAACCATTGAGGTACCCTAATTTTTTACGGTACTCTTATCTTCGTGCGAGTAATTTTCAATAGATATAACTACTTTTTCCAATCTCTCTACTCACCTATAAATTTATATATATTTTTCTATAAGCACTTTCATTGTAATTGTTCGGACGAGCTCTTCGCTCCGGTACTTAGACTTTTAAAATTTAAGCGCAATAGAAGAATGTCTTTAAAAGTGCAAATTTCAGAATGTGAATATTAATTTACGTATATTTAAAAAAAGACACCGTTTAATTCTTTTATTCTTCGCAGCATTTGATTTTTTTCTTTTTTGAAACTGACTTATTGGGTTATGCAAAAGCTGATTATTGACTTTGTTCAGTAACAGATCTCTTGACTTATGATAAGTAACTTTCATTTTTTTTAAATAAGAGTAGATAGACTTATCGCTTGGTTCATTCTCTTAAACAGGATTAGAGATTCATCCCTTGTTTCCTGCTTAGGAAGAGGTTTCAGGTTCTTTTCTTCTCTTCGAGCCGTAATAGTGTTGCTTTCGTGAGTGTGTGTTGATGTTGGCAACGTCACTTCATACTGAGGGTAATTTTGACTCCCACAAGATAAGCGGAGGTGATGGAATTGCAATAATCGTCCCAAAGAAATGCGTTCCTGAGCTTTTTTTTCTGTGTATAAATATTGCCTCACTGCTTCCTATTTTCCTGCTTCTTGGAAGTCTTCCTCTGTAGCTCCTGTTTTTAACATTTCTGGGCAGCCTCCGTTTATCATCTCACGACAAACAGTATAGCTTCCACTTTGTCAGGTCTACTGTTCATGTTCTAACGACTATCACTGAATATATATACCAGGCACTTGATAAGAACGATATAGCCCGAACTATTTCACTAGATATCTCGAAAGCGGTTGACAGAGTTTAGTATGCTGACCTTCTGCGTAAGCTACAGGGCTACGGCATTTCTGGGCAATTGATCAATTTAATCCGATCGTTCTTATTAAATCGTGAAATGAAGGTTGTTTTGAACGGGCAAGCTTCCAGATTTATTTATACGAACGCTGGTGTTTCTGATGGTTCTATCCTCGGTCATACACTTTTTCAGACATTCATCAATTAATCAGTTCGCAAGTAGGCATCTATGCAGATGACGCCACCATCTACTTCCGTCTCAATAAGAAATCTGCCAAGGCTGACAAAGTAAACCTGGCTGCCTCTCTTGAAAAAGACCCCCAATCTGTGTTGGAATTGGGTAGAAAGTGGCTCATAAACGTTAATGCTTCCAAAACGAACCTGTTCTCCTTTAACCATCAAACTTTTTTATTTTCTATCGGTATGGATAACGCTAGTCTCATAGAAAGTTGTACACTGCACCTACTTGGCTTTACTTTCTCAATGAACATCAAGTGGAATGAGTACATCTAAGAAATTCGGGTCACTCTGTCGGGCCAGAAAGCTTTTCTCGTTAGAATCCATTTTGTACATTTATGAATCTGCTGTTCGTCTGTCTATTGAATACTGTTGCCATATCTGGTCGAGTGCTCATGTTATTCATATTAATGTTCTCAACAAAATACAAAAGAGGATCTGCAGTGTAGTTGATCTTGACTTGGCAGCTTGCCTCCAATCACTTTCTCCACGATGGGATGGGACTTCCCTCTGTCTTTTCTAAAAAAAATTCACGGCTTCTGCTTTGACGAGCTTCTTTCGCTGGTGCCCCGATTATATGAATTTACTTGTCTAAATAGAATGGTCCCACCCTTTTACCGTCAAAATAGTGAAATGTAACCGCCACTTCTGCAGTTTCTTTTCTCGTACCCCCCACCAGCCCGTAGAACTCCCTTCCGTATAGTTGCTTTCCTGATAGCTACAGTCTCTAAAAAATTTATATGCAACGTTAGTTGCCATCTTCTACCTCCTTAAATCCCATCCAACTCTCCAAATTCCATCAACCTTTCATTCTTTCTTCGGCATTCCCTGTACCTTGTTTTTCTCTCTCTGTAACTCCCTGTGTACTAGTGACAGTCCTGCCTTGCTTAGGGTGAAATGATTATAAAAAATGTACTAAACTAGCATCGAGATCACTTCAATTTACTGTTGTTGGTTAAATGTAACCGTAAGTTCCATGCTAACAGTTTCTTTTCTTGCACTTCTCGCTTGTGGGACTTTATTCCGACTCCCTGCTTTCTAGATAATTTAAATCTTAAAAAAATTAGAATCAATGTCAATCGCCACTCACTGTTCTCCTTTAATACTATTTTTGTTTTCGCTCATTAGTAATGTTTCTGTTTCTAATTCTTCTACACTCAGTGAACTTTTTATGTCATAATGGCTTTACTGTATTGCATGGTGTGAACTGAATTAAGCCATTAGTTTTAATGATATTTGAAGGATAATTTACCATATTTCAGCAATTTTTGCAACTTTCAAATATATCTTTGGTTAGTTATAAAGAATGAAGTGTCTTTCAAATATATCACCTACTCTCTGATGTATATTAGCAACACTGATGTTTCAGTTTTCAGTATAGAATGAAAATCTTGAGGAGGAGGATACACTCAGTTTCATCTATCATTCAAGCCATAACTCTTTTTGGTAATTAGTACTTATATCTAACTCATATTTGTATATAGTATATATGAATGCTCTAAGTGTTATGTAAAGCCAAGAAAATGTATGAAAGTAATTTTGCTCAAATATACCATGCTCCATAATTTTGGTCATAAAATAAGGACCAAATTAAAGGTTATTTTTTTAGAATAATGTAATAAAACCTTGTTCTCTTTAAGTACTCTTTGGTTAACCACGTAGACAGTGCCCACCCACCAAAAAATTATAAAAAATAAATTATTACCTGTAAAAAGTACAGGATTTCATTTTCATTACGGAATCATAATTTGATGTTCTAAATTCAGGAATTCAGGAAATAGTTATTTTCAACTTCGACAGTCATAAGTCTTCCATGGCTTTTGACACGAGTCGATATAAACACAATCACGATTGCAAGATGCATGTGCCGTGGAACGTTGCTACATGTCATATATAAGTTAAGAGAAGCAGAATTTCTGTATTCAGCCCAGTCGTCTCGCTTTCGCTGTACAATGAGAAGTGTACACGCCTCTTATACTGATAAAAAAATGAATCTTATTTTTAATCTTAATAATACATTTCCTTATATAAAAACTTAAATGAAAATTCTGTTAAGTTTTGTAAAATATTTCTATCTCATTACAGTATTACTTAAACATTGGGTTAGAGCAAAAGTTTGTAAGGTTTTTAATTTGGCGACGTTTGGACACGTGATTTCACTTAATATCTGACTGAAATCAATGGCATATTTATATTCTGAAAGGTGATATTTATATATGATTTGTGCATGGATAGTAAGTTTTAATTGGTTTTACGTTAAAAGTGAAAACAGTGAAAAATGAGATGCATTTTCGTAATTTGTCATTCTTTTATTGCCGGAAAGGAAAAACACTGTAAAAATAGCAAAATAATATGACTTTTATATTGATGGTGCATTTGCTGAGATGGTATGTGTCTCGCTAGGATCAGAAAGGGAAATTGTAGCCTGAGAAGGTTCTTGCAGGTATACCATCACTGAAGATATGCAAATTAAAACGCTGATAAAATATAATCTCGGTCAGAAGGTATGGAGAATCGCAGAAATACTCCATATAGACGTAAAGAATTTAAATTCATGAATTGCAGCAAAATTTTCCTGCCTAACGATTTCACAAAAAAAAAAAAAAAAAAAAAATTAATGAACAGGATTTCCATTTATAATTATCAGCTTAAAACAAAACGACCCTTTTTTTTTTTTAAAAAAAAAGAACGATTACGGACAGCGAAAAATGGATTGTTTACAACAAGGTGTTGGGAAAAAAGAAATGAGTCACTATTAATCCCTCAAATCTCAGTTCTCCTTACAGACCCGGCAAAAATTGATACAGCTTCGCTTAGGTATCCTTCTACACGAGCCGCGCATATCTAAACATCGAATCACCACTTATGTATACAAAATCCCTTAATTGGAAGAACTTAATACTTCAGAATCTTGTAAAAGATTCATCACTCAGAAAGATCCTAAGTTATGGGAAGATGGAATCTGTCTTATAGAGAGCTAAAAGTAGTTAAACTCGTAGCTTTTTCGCTCAAGTTGCTTTCAGGATCAATAAATTAACACTTTTTACCAGAGCTCATATTACATATGTTTTTTTTACTTTATTTGTTATTGTTGTTTTTATACTATTTTCCTCATTTTCCAAGATACAGGGTGCCATAAATTACGCAAAAATGAAAATATCACTGACATTCCGTTTTAACCGATGTAATGTCACATTCACGACTTTGTACGCTCCTGCCTTCTTCCTATATATATATATATATATATATATATATATATATATATATATATGTGTGTGTGTGTGTGTGTGTGTGTGTGTGTGTGTGTATGGGAAGAATCTTTTTATATAAATAATCAGAATCTTTAGTGAGGATATCTGTATAGAATTAGGGAAGTGCGCAATGTTAGTGAAGCACAAAGAAAAACATGAAACAACTAAAGAAATTGAACCCTCAACGAACAAAATTCACCAGTAAAAATTTGAGAGAAAGAATGTTATGCGTTGTTTTACGGTAGCCACCCAGTAAACAATTAATCAGCTAAATTTTCTTTCACAGCATTACAATGGTGAAATACACAAAAAGGAATGAACCTATTATGCAAGCAATGATAAAAACGTTTGACCTTGTGCATATTATTTTATCACAAGCACCCGTAAATATTTCTTTAGAATCGAATAGGCTGATGTCGGGCTATATGAGTACAGCAGCGGGGTAATATTAAATTCAATAGTAATAGCTTAGCAAGGAGAGCTTATCAACCACCACCCTATGCCAAACATTCTACATAATCTTTAAGCCATTTTATTGTATATTGCGGTTTAAAGTCCGCTAGTGAAGGGGAAAAAGAAAGGAACGTTTGCGATAACCAGAAACACTTTTACCAAACATTGGCAAGTGTCCATGTCAGGAATCAGCAAGAGAACGTAATTTTGATGCTTTTTCGTTTGGGGATCGCGTGTGCAAACCCAACACTCACCTAATTGGTGTAGGGATTTGGGGGTGAAGTGACTTGATAATTTGATTCAAACAGAACACGTTTTTGCGAATAGAACAATTTATTTTCTGCGGGGCTGAATTTGTGGTGGGTGCGGGAGAAGACCTTTCAGAATTTTGTGGCGAAAGAAGCAACAATCGCTTGTCTGTGTATGGACTTAATTTTATTTCATTCTTCGTCATTTGAAAGACATTATTAACAACCAGAGAAACAGAGAGAGAGAGAGAGAAGGAGAGGGAGAGAGAGAAAGAGAGTTGACATGAAAGATAGAGAAAGAAAATAAGAAGGAAAAACGTGGAAAGATTATATGTAAGAGAGAGAAAGAGAGAGGGGTGACAAGAACGTAGGGATTTGATTATTTTGTAAACGAAGAAATTTCAGTGCGACTTCATGAAGAGGGTCTCTGTATTGTATAAAAAGGCCGGACATATTTTTGTAAAAAAAAAAATTGCAAAAACTTAAACGAAATAAAAGCTATCAAAATAGAAAGAAAGAAAGATGAAGAAGCAAAAAAAAAAAAAGAAAACAAAAAAAAAAAAAGAAAAAAGAGACACTAAAAGTAAAATGAAAACGTACGAACAGAGAAAAAACCGATTTTGAGAAAAGTGCAAGTGAAAATAGAGGCGCCTATTGTTGTTGTATAGTCGTTAGTAAGCTAAACGGTTTCCTCATATGAAAATCGATGTTTTGTGGTCTGAAAGGATTGTACATGTTACTCTTGATAAGATCTAACGATATTGAGATCAAGTATGAGATAGCTGATTATTTCTAATTTTGCTATTGTAGTTGTGTACACCAAATGAGTTGTTTCCAAACATGCATATCTGCCTTTCTTTGTGACTAACTTGATGAAAGAAAGGATTACATGTGATGTTTTCACAGGCTTACATAGGTTTGTAATGTCTGATTTTTTTCCGAAAAGATGGACTTGATAGGTGGCTCGGAAATTTAACTGACTTTGTTGTTCCTGAGCATCTTAGAATTTTCATGAATGTTTGTTAAAAATGTCATCTCGGAATTAGAACAACACTCTGGAACAAACCTGTCATGATCAATAGGCGAACAATAAAGACTTGAAAAGACATCCATGAAAATATTGGTTGTTCATTGTTCGTTTTATTACGAGATACTCCGTATAAATAAAGTTCGATCTTCACCCAATGCCTCAAATTAATAGCCACATTTTTGTTTAAGCTCAAGTGAGTAACCAAATTCATGCTCGTCATGTTGAAGGTATGGATTGGTCTGATTAATGTAGTCAAACTGTGCTGAAACTGATCATTACTTAAATAGGTGAACACTTAACAAACACCAGCTTGTGACCTTATGCTAGACTAAGCAAATAAAGAATAGATGAGATTGAAATTTATAGATTTAAAATTTAAGAGAAACGAAAAGAATTGAAATTTAGAGAAATGAAAATTTAATATTAAAAAAAAACCTCAGAGAGAGAAAGAGATAGAGAAATTAAAAAAAAAAGACAGTAAAAAGAGGAAGAGAAATAAAGAGAGGGAAAATTAAGAATAAAGACAGAGGAAGAGAAAAAAGTTTTAATAAAGTAGTATTTGCCCGTTTCTTTTCGCACTGGCACCAGTAGTCGGAGTTCAAGATCGAGTAAAATAAAAAATATCGAACCCAGATTTTCAAGAAAATGCAGAAATCTGGTATAAGATCATTTTTCTATCATCAGTTACTGTTCTAATGTGCTTAGCTAACTTTAATAAACAAAGATCGTTGCTTATTCTTTATTTTCGCTCGTGACCAGGGACCAAGCACGGATTATAAGCCATATTTTGAATAATGACTTTTATAGTAGGTTCCTTCAATTTGAATGTGCGCTGTGCAGTGGTTATCGGCACGGAATGAGAAATCGGAGAGCCGAATTCGATATCCAGTTGAATTCGTTGCATCCACTTACGCGCAAATATCCTTGGGAAAGGTATTAATCCATCTCTTCTCCTTCAAGCTATGGGTTGAATAGCTAGATAGACTGGGTTCTTTAGCTTTGGTAGGCAACCAGTCTATCGCAAAAAAGAAATGGCAACCGACTGTGGGAAAATCTTCTATCTAGTCAGTCATGGATTGAAAGAGACATAATCGCCTAAGGGTGTATCAAGCATAGCACTTAATTGACTGTCAATTTTACAAACTAATAACTTACTAACCTTAATACCAACTATTAAACATAACCCGATTTTTAAAAAACAATTACATGCTCTGTGCTCGAGCCTTGATAGAATATCAGGTTTCTAGGATGGTCAGTATACCCTCTGAGTTTTTCACAACAATAATTGGTGCGCGAATCTAGATAAAAGCCTAATATCAAAATTATTATTTTATGTCAGGTAAGCTCCCTCTAATTAATGATTGAAGCAATTCAATCGCTATAAATTATTTTTATTATTTTGATTATATTATACCTTCTTTCAATCTCGTTATAGAGATAATAAGCTTCGTGGATATCTTTATTTAAAAAAAAATGAAAGAAAAATTTGAAAACGAAAATTTCTATAAAATGCAGAATATGTCGACGGTGTACAATGTGCCCGCTAACAAAGATGATGGCTGCCAATGTTTATTAGTGGCATGGAGGATTTTTCTAGTCGACAATATTACAACCGTTGTTCATCCCTACACCAGTCCGTCCCGACTCTTTCATAGAAATCACCAGTCCTGGTACAATAGGTCGATATTTGCCCAAGCTGGCTTTTGGTGTCAAGGGAGGCACACCAAGCCGCCATTTCCCTCATCCATCTCCATATTTCATCTTTTGTCTTTACCAAGAAGCGGGAAACAGAACCTCTTGGGGAAAACCGGTGACTCGACTTGCTCTGCATCGTCTGTTCTTTTTTTTTTCTTGATTAATTGTTTACCACGGCATCGTCTGTGGATATAACACAATGTGACGTTGTAGAAAGGTCTAATTTAGAGGTCCGAATTTGTTATCTTACCCTGAGGCAATATTTTTGTTTGCTTGTTACAAATGTTAAAAGTCCAATTTAGAAACAAAATCTCCCGCCTAATTTGTTATTATTATTATTGAGATTTTTATAAACATTCAAATATATGCTTCGAAGCAAATAAAATAGGTTTAAATGAGAAAAACATTAGTGACAACAAGGCAATGATCTTTATAATTCGTTTCATAAAAACTTGAGAGAGGTGATTTTCTAAGCGCAGCTTATTTGTGACACAAGGCTGAAAATATGAAGCAACCAGTAAAGAACGAACACACTACTCAATTATAATGAATCTAGAAAGATCAGTTTGTTAACCATTACACCATGTCGGTATACCCAGGAACTTGAGAGATATATGCCATATATGTAAGATATGTAACTAATTTAATATTTGAATGGTAAAAAGTGGTTAGCCTAGGTAAAAATTACAAAGTTATTTTTGTTTTTCCTGATAAATATGAAAAGAAAAGATTCAAATGCATTAATGAAGAATACATCGTGCCTCTTTTATAGCGAGGTGTCTTTGATATTGTGATTTAAATAGTATTTTTGTATTTTCAATCACACACACACACACACACACACACACACACACACACACACACATATATATATATATTACATTTGTAAACGAGTTATTACGCGACCTAGGTTTCTACCATGTGGTGTCATCAGGCGATTAGCAATAACTCAGTTTGATTGTATTCCTATTGAAAATTTTGTTTAATTCTGAGCTTTTTGGAAAGTGTTTAAAAGTATTTATCCTATTTTGATTTTTACTTCTAAGGTAAACGGTGAGTTGAACCAGATAATGTTTCGATTTTTATTATTGTTTTTTATTTGTCTGTTTTGTTGGGGATTGTATTCTAAAATGTTCTTATGATCAGATTTTCTTAGGACATTTTCATATTTTTTCTTTTCATCAAATAAATTCACATTTTATAGAAATATGGTGGACTTAATTTAGACCTACTATTATGTCAACACTTGCTAAACAATTCATTTCTCTGATCGAAAAGTACATTTTGATTGTGATATTTTAATATCCTAATTTTTTCTACGAAGCACAGATAACATATATCACTAGATTATTGAGAGTACGTGCACAATGTAAACACGCACCAGTAGCTGAGTGAGTTCAAATTCATTACTGAATGAACAATGCGTAAATAAGTGAGTAGCTACTTATAAAGTCTACCATTTCTCCATAGTGATCAATCGGCGTGCACAGACAGTCCTGTTTTGCTGTATCACAGTTCATCAGTACGTTTAGACATTCAATTGCTTCTAGCCATGACTGAAACCCGACCGAATTGAAACACACACACACACACACACACACACACACACACACACACACACACACACACACATATATATATATATAATTAATTATTACGTAAGAACATGTGAAAAACTAGAACGAAATTGTGCATTCTGAATTTTTTTCGACATTGAAAGAACAATGTCTCATAAATTAGTTAACGATGATGGTAATAAAGGTTTTTATTTAATATTTTTTATTGTATGAAAATAACACTTTCCTTTATTTTTGAAAAAAAAATTCATACAAGGCAAAATGATTTAATAAAGAAAAATGAAAAAGAGGAAAGAATCAGTGTAGAAAAGAGAAGAAAATAAGATGAGAAATCAAGTAGGCAAGAGGAAAGATGCAAAAGAAATAGAAAGTGAAGAGAAAAATAAGTGAGAAAATGTTGAGAAGGGAAGATTCAATGAAAACGGCTCAAAGATGGGAATTCATAATTAGGGCGGAAATAGATTGCATACAGATATTGACGTAAGTTACAATGTTGCAACTCAAATCTTTTGACATTTTAAAAATATAATGAAATCCCATACAAAAACAGAAATATTATTCATAAAACATAAATTAAAGCATATTAAAAAAAAATCAAGACGAAGATGCAAATTCATTAGAGCTATATATTATAAATTAGAATAAAAATAAAAATAAACTTTAAATATATACAAGATATCACCCATCATAATCAATTTCATCAAACAATGCATGTCGATATGGAAAACAACCCTTTACCTCAATCGTATAAATGGAACCTATAAGTCTGGTGAAATAAACATCAAAAGAGGTATATTTCAAGGTGACTCTTGGTCTCCTTTACTATTCTGCATATCAGTAATAGCCCAAACCAGCAAACTTAACAAGACAGAATGTGGTTATAAAATAGCCCAAAAGAAAATAAGCCATCTATTTTACGTGGATGCTAAGAATGATAATGAGCTGGAAGGTCTTCTGCAAACTGTAAAATGCTTCAGCGAAGACATTGGAATGAAATTCAATTTGAATAAATGTGCTAAAGCTACAGTTTTACGTGGATCGCTATAACAAACATTCTCAGTTAGCTTAGAACCTGCTGTAAGAATAAAATG
Source organism: Ascarosepion bandense (assembly GCA_037127315.1). Lineage (NCBI taxonomy): Eukaryota > Metazoa > Mollusca > Cephalopoda > Sepiida > Sepiidae > Ascarosepion > Ascarosepion bandense. The sequence goes on along the minus strand of JBBBDQ010000789.1, from coordinate 2,636,043 downwards.
ATTAAAGCCAGAAGAAGCATATAAATAACTAGGTGTAAATGAGAGTGAAAAAATTCACCATAAAAAAATGAAAGAAATAGTGCGTAAAGAGTACTATAAAAGGCTACGACTGATATTAAAAACTGAATTGAATTCTCAGAACAGAATTATGGCCATTAATAGCCTTGCAATCCCAGTTGTCCAATATAGTTTCAACATCTTAAACTGGACTCTAAACGATACCAGGCGAATGGATTCTAAAACAAGAAAACTTCTTTCTAAACATAAGATGCATCATCTAAAGGCTGATTTAGACCGTCTATACATAGCCCGTAAAAAAGGTGAAATACATCTTATTCAGCTAGAATTGTCATACAAGACAACAACTATTGGCTTACTAACATACATAGAAACAACAAAGGACTGGATGATACAATTAGTCAAGCAACATGAAGAAAGAAAGAAAAAATATTTAATAATAAGAGAAGGCAGTCAATACAAACAAGATTTAAATTTAGTAGATTCTGTAGAAAAGCAAAAAAGAAGCCAAGAACCAACTATTGCGGCAAAAAATATGAAAATGAAAACCAAAGATAAGCTCTTGAACAGACAAACATCTACATGGCCAATATCCAGAACGCGCCAATAAATACTCATCGATGGTTACGTGCATCTGGATTAAAGTCTGAGACTGAAGGCAGCGCAAGACCAAAGTCTTTTCAATAGGAACTTTCAGGCAAATATTATACTTAATAATATGGATATGTTTAAATTTGCAAAATGTTCCACTGGACTAGTTATGGGATTCTAAACATTTGTCTAACACTGTCAAAAAATCAGCACAACCATGAATTTTATTATCTTCTTTACATACACTGTTGGTACTGCCAATTTAAAATGGTTAGTTTTTTCAATTACGTCCATTTTTTTTCAAATAGGTTCTCTTCTTCGTTAACTTGATTCAATGCTGCGAACGGCATACTTTGTTTCAGTTTAAATACTGGCATCGACTCTTTTTTCACTTGAAATTACATTTTGACTTTGAAACACCAACATAACTCATCTGACAGGACATCTGTAAAACATTCTTCCAGTTCTTCCTTTAAATTTTCACATATATTATTTTATAGAAAGACTACGTATTTATTTATATATTTATATATATTTATTTTTATTTATTTATTGATTTAATTTACTTATTTAATTTATCTTATTCTGATAACCCTCTTTTCGACCAACGACTTTATTGAAAAAATAAATGAATATACAGTGGACGAACAAATTATTACATTTTTATTTTAAATCTCACAGCACTAATACACTTAAACGTATGTCAACTTTTTTTCCATTAATTTTTTTTTTACAAGGACGAGTGATAGTAGTAACAATTTTTATTTATTTACTTTTTTTTTTTAACAAATACTCCAGTGTAGTGATGTTTTGTTTCGTTGAGCCGTTGCTACGCCCAAGTTTTTTTTTTTTTAAACCAGTGTCTTTCTCTTTGAATTCCAATCGCGTCTATGTCAGCTGTCGCTTGGTAGCCCATTTAGGAGAAAGAAAACTCCGAACAACAACCGGCAACTGAAGGTGTTAATCGTGCCGAGGAGTGAATGGCTACTGCGTTATAAGGTCACAAAAGATCCCCTACAGGCTTCGGGACCCTGTTTGTAAAAGACCGTTACCCAACGTGCCGGACAACTTTGGGTGGACTTTTGGACCCGTGCGTCACTCGTGGGAAAAACATGAGAAATACAAATAGAAATAAAATGTCCAGTATGGCTCTTCCAGTGGATAAACAGGAAGCCCGTCCTTCAGGAGGGAACCTACCTGAGGTCGAAAAATCTGCCATACGGACAAACTCCTACACAAAGAATGAATCTTCAGATTCCTACAACCAGGATAATTCTAATGATGGTCCTGAAAATTCCCAGCTAGATCTACAACCGTATATTTAAAGAAAGAAAAAATAAAATGGTCTCGTGAGGAATACAAAGTCGTTATGACTGCATTTCATGAAGCGTTACTCAAACCTCAAAAAAACATGGCTCGCCAAACATATGACATTTGGTGTGAAAAAGTTGGTCAAGCAAATAGAAAGTATATTGACGAAAATAAATTAGCCAATGTACGAAGGTACATTATTCGTAATAACCGATTGACAGAGGCTGAAATTAATGAAATTAAAAGAATTGTAACCAGAAGAGGCGAATCAACAAAATATGAAAAGGAAACGGAATCAGAAATAAAAAGTAATAACATCAAACAGGCCACAGGTCATAATGTAGAAACCGTGATACACACAAATCACTGTGAAGATAATGCTGTAAGTTTAAAAGTGCTGGAAAGGTGTGATCTGAGTCAGTTACAAGACGAAAATAAAACGAGTTCAGAACACATTGAACAGAATTATTTTACGGAAAATAAGAACAGTATACAAGAAGCCAAGGAAGAAATCAAGAACCATGTAAGCCAAACACAAAATATTGCAATGGAGGTACGAGAACAGCTCCCAAAATTACAACCAACAAAGCATAACCTCCGAACTATCAAGATTTACAATACAGCACTCAAATTAATCTTGGATGAAGAAGACACTCATATAAATCTCAATGAGGCAATATATGCATCAGCAATAACAGCAACAAAAAAATTGAACATCAAATTAAAAACAAGGCAGTCTCGCAGATATGCAGATCCACTTTGGAAAAGAAAAATAGAAAAAGAAATCAAACAACTTAGAAGTGAACTATCAGTACTCGATGAACTGACTAAAGGAATAAATGTAAGAACTAGGAAAAGCAAAAGAGTCGAAAGAAAATAAAACATGAGAAATGAAAATGAAGCCCTATCAACTAAGGAAAAAATAAAGCAAACAATACAACTGAAGGCTCAAAGAATAAGACGCTATGAGAAAAGATCAAGATTCTACAGACAAAACAAGATTTTTCAAACCGATGCAAAGAAATTTTACAGGGAAATAGGTAAAAAAAGAATTAACGTGACAGTCCCCCCACAAAGTGGAAGAAGTTACACAGTTTTGGGAAAGAATATGGGCTGGCCCTAAAGAACATAACAAAGAAGTAGATTGGATTGAACAAGAGATAGAACGAATAAAAAATAAATCAGAACAGACATGGCCTGGAATTACAGAAGAGAATGTGAAATGTTCACTAAAAAGCACACAATTGGAAATTTCCAGGTATAGATAAAATTCCTAACTTTTGGTTATATTATTTAAATACAGCACATAAAAAAATTGTCAAAGAACTTCAAGAAATGGTTGACGATCCCACTAAAATTCCTGCATGGATGACCAAAGGAATTACATTTCTTCTACCCAAGAATAGTGACACAAACAACCCGAAAAAGTACAGACCAATTACATGCCTTCCGACAACATATAAACTATAAACATCTATTTTAACAAAACAGACATATTTATTTATGACATGTTACCGCTTGAACAAAAAGGGTGCAAACGTGGCTGTTACGGATGTAAAGACCAATTGCTTATTAACAAAATGATCCTGGAAAACTGCTACAATACAAAGAAAAATCTTAGTACTGCCTGGATAGATTATCGTAAGGCATTCGATAGTGTGCCACATTCCTGGATTTTAAAGACTTTAAATATATACAAGATATCACCCGTCATCATCAATTTCATCAAACAGTACATGTCCTATATGGAAAACAATCCTTTACCTCAATCATTTAAATGGAGCCTATAGGTCTGATGAAATAAACATAAAAAAAGGTATATTTCAAGGTGATTCTTTGTCTCCCTTACTATTCTGCATATCATTCATAGCACTAACCAGTCAACTTAATAAGACAGAATGTGGTTATGAAATAGGCCAAAAGAAAATAAGCCATCTATTTTACATGGATGACTTAAAATTATACGCTAATAATGATAATGAGCTGGAAGGTCTTCTGCAAACTGTAAAATGCTTCAGCGAAGACATTGGAATGAAATTCAATTTGAATAAATGTGTTAAAGCTACAGTTTTACGTGGATCAATACAAGAAACATCCTCAATTAGCTTAGACCCCGTTGAAACAATAAAAGAATTGAAACCAGAAGAAGCTTATAAATACCTAGGTGTAAATGAGAGTGAAAACATTCACCATAAAAAAAATGAAAGAAATAGTCCGTAAAGAGTACTATAGAAGGCTACGAATGATATTAAAAACTGAATTGAATTCTCATAACAGAATTATGGCCATTAATAGCCTTGCAATCCCAGTTGTCCAATATAGTTTCAACATCTTAAACTGGACTCTAAACGACATCAGGCGAATGGACTCTATAACAGGAAAGCTTCTTTCTAAGCATAAGATGCATCATCCAAAGGCTGATGTAGACCGTCTATACATACCCCGTAAAGAAGGTGAAAGAGGTCTTATTCAGCTAGAATTGTCATACAAGAAAACAACTATTGGCTTACCAACATACATAGAAACAACAAAGGATTGGATGATACAATTACTAAGGGAACATGAAGAAAGAAAGAAAAAATATTCAATAATAAAAGAAGGCAGTAAATACAAACAAGATTTAAATTTAGTAGATTCTGTAGAAAAGCAAAAAAGAAGCGAAGAACCAACTATTGCGACCAAAAATATGAAAATGAAAACCAAATATAAAGCTCTTGAACAGATGAAACAACGCTGGCAAGACAAACCTCTGCATGGCCAATATCCAGAACGTACCAATTAATCCAATGTTGATAAAGTTAATACTCATCGATGGTTACGTGCATCTGGATTAAAGTCTGAGACTGTAGGCTTTATTCTTGCAGCGCAAGACCAAAGTCTTTTCACTAGAAACTTTCAGGCAAATATTATACATAATAATATGGATCCAAAATGCAGGTTTTGTGATAAACACCAAGAAACAATAGACCATCTAATCTCAGGCTGTTCTGTACTTGCCCCAAATGAATATAAAAATCGCCACGATAGAGTGGGGCAATATTTACATTGGACAATGTGCAAACATTATGGAAAATTTGTAAACAAACTCTGGTATGAACATCACCCAGCACCGGTTACAGAAATAGAAGATGTCACTATTCTATGGGATTACACCATCTACACAGACAGAAAAATTGAATCAAATAGACCGGAAATTATTGTTAAAACCAGAAAGAGAAAACTTGTCTATTAATTGATATGGCTTGTCCAGCGGATTGTAACATAGCAACCAAGGAATTTGAAAATCTGTCAAAATATAAAGACCTGGAAATTGAAATAAAAAAAAATGTGGAAATTGAAAACAAGAGCCGTGCCAGTGATAGTAGGTGCACTTGGAATAATAAAAAATGGAACAAAACAACACATTGGAAGAATCCCTGGAAAACCCAGCTTAAGAGATATACAAAAAATTGTCTTATTAAGTACAGCCCACATACTAAGGAAAACCTTGTCTATGTAATGCTAGGAATGATAGGTAAGATAGAAAAAACATGAAATGGAGCCATAACAACACGCCACGACCTGCCTTAGGTATTCCCGCAAACTTGGTTGGTAGTGCGACTATAGCAGAAATCGAAATATGATGAAAAATGACATAATAATAATAATAAATTTCTAGTATAGAGGATAACATACACTAAAAAGTAAATATATCATATAATACGGAATAAGACGAAACAATCAAATTATCAAATTAAAATATATATACATACGTAATTATACATATATATGTACACACACACACACAGACACACATACACACACACACACACACACACATATATATATATATATATATATATATATATAGACATCCACACACCTATTCATACACACATATACAAATATACACCTACATACAAATTCACATAAATACATATTCCATATATATTTTTTCATTTACATCTACACATATATGCATATACATATAAATACATACTCACATATTCATACACGCGTATTCATACAATAATACAATATAACTATTAAAGAAATTAAAATTAGCGGAGGGGTATAATATTTCCAACGGAAAATTCCAGATTTTTCACCAAAAGAAACCAATTTTTTAAGTTTAATTTTGATTTTGATCTAGCTAAACGATTTTATACTTATTCTTATGCCTGCATTTAAATATCAATTCATTTCGTTGGTTCAATGGTTCCTTTGGATTTGATAATGATCAATTTCTCCTCCAGGCATAAATTACATCTGGCCCTGAAGTTGTTGGGGGTATTGGCATATTTTATCATCCTCCATTTACCCAGTAGGTTAAATCCCAGTAGTATTTTGATAAGATATCCCCATATATACTCTTTTTTTGTTAGGGTCCTCCTCTGGAAAAATAGTAGCCCACAGACTCCTCTCGGACAAACAGTATGGTTTCCGCTTCACTAGGTCTATTGCTGATCTGCTAACGACCATCACCGAGTATATATACCAGGCTCTTGACAAGAATGAACCGTTGCCGTGGACATCTCTAAAGCGTTCGACAGAGTCTGGCATGCTGGCCTTCTACGCAAACTGCGGAGCTATGGTATAACTGGACATTTGTTTGACCTAATCCAGTCTTCCCTCTCTAACCGCATATTGAAGGTGGTATTAAACGGACATGCCTCCCAGAACTACCATACGAACGCGGGTGTCCCTTAAGGCTCTATCCCGGGTCCTACGCTCTTTCTGATTTACATTAATGATCTCCCCAATGCCATAAAATCCCAAGTAGGTATGTACGCCGATGACACCACAGTTTACTCTCGCCTCGATAAAAAATCTGGTGTGGGCTGCAAAGCGAACCTCGCTGCCGAGCTTGAAAAGGACCTCCAATCCATAGTGGACTGGAGAAAGAAATGGCTCTTAAATTTTAATGCTTCCAAAACGAAGCTGCTATTAATTAACCGTCATAGACAATCGCACCTACCTCCCATTAGCATGGAACAGGCTTGCCTCCCAGAAAGTAAAAGAGTAAGCCTCCTTGGCCTCACACTCTTAGCGGACCTTAAGTGGAATGACTATATCGAATCCATTGCTAAATCCGCTGCTATGAAAGTCGGTTCTCTGTTCAGGGCCCAGAAGATTTTACTGCCTGAATCTATCCTGCACATATATAAATCTGCCATCCACCCGTGTATTGAATACTTCTGCCACATCTGGTCGGGTGCCCCTGCTATTCTCCTCGGAGTTCTTGACAAAATACAACGGAGAGTCTGTAATGTGATCGATACCGACTTGGCAGACCGGCTGCAGTCACTCTCTCACCGGTGCGACGTGGCTTCCCTGTGCCTCTGCTATAAATACTTTCACGGTTTCTGCTCTGATGAGCTTAGATCACTGGTGCCCCCTAGGTACGAATTTGCACGAGATACTAGATTAGCAACTAGATCCCACCCTTTTACAGTGAAACCGATAAAATGTAACCGCAATTTCTACTCTAACAACTTCTTTTCTCGCACTTCCCTCCTGTGGAATTCCCTTCCGCATGCTTGCTTCACCGAGAGCTACAATCTCCAGGAGTTTAAATGTAAGGTCAATAGACACCTCCTAACACACTAACTCGCATCAATTCTCTCAAACACTCTTCCCATCTACCCAACCCTCATCCTCGGTATCCTTACCCATCTATCACCCTCCTTCTGACATTTCCTATATCTAACCGCTCTTTCTCATCTTCGCCTATGTAATACCCTGCGCAATAGTGGCAGTGGAATCCCTTGCTTGGGGTGAAATTATTAAAAACAAAAGAATAAATAGCATTTTCAGAATTAAACCTGTCATCAACGGAGCTGTTGGTTCTATTGATGCAATTGCAAGAAGGTTTGTCTTCTAGAGCTTTGTTATGGAAGTTTTTAAGTACTTTATTATTGTGAGAATTAATTATGTTCTACATGTTGTTGGTTGTTGAATAACTAATTTTAAGAGTTTTTCTGTTGAATAAATTTCTTAGGGGGTTGTTTTGGTGGAAATTTTTGTTAACTAAATTTAAAAAATATTTACCTATGTTTACATCAGACAACTTGCAGAAAGAGAGTTGAACCATATTTTTCTTTTTCTAATTTTGCCCTTGTTTTCATTTGTAGTTTTATTTTTCAATTTTTCTTGGTAAATTATTTCATCTTTAAAATTACTTTTCTTGAGGGCTTCATTGTATAATGTTTTATTATTATCGAATATTTCCTTATTTGATGATAATTTATTAATCCTAATATTAACTATTTTAGGCATTTGTTTAATGATAGATTTAAGATTATTCGAATTAACATTAATATAAGTTGGGGATTGATTTCTTTTTTGGTATGTTTTAAAAGTATTATTAGACAGGTTGAAGTTAATGTCTAAAAAAATTAAAAATTTTGAGATTGGATGAAACTTCGATTTTAAAACTTAGAAATTTGAATGCTCGAATAATTTTTTTCTGAAATCTAGATCTTACTGTTAGGGATATACATAAGCCAATCATCTCGGTAAATATCTACTTGATTTGTCTCAACGATTCTACCGAGAGTGTATAGTTTATATATCTCTAGCAGATCAACGATTTGTGCGGAATCATAAGCTCCCATTGGGGCATCAAAGCTATTGTTAATATTTTTTTATCCAGATAGAATCATTGTATACTACTAAGGAATCTCTAGATGTTAAAATTATTTTAATTTCATTATTGGAAATATTAGTAAAGGTTTTTGCATAATTTAAACTATTAATTAATAAATAATATGAAATAGAGGGGTAAAAATCTAAGATATCGGCCTGCAAACTCGAGAAAACTTAATAACTGCTCAGTTTCGTATCCGAAACATAAATAAAACGAAATGTTTTATGGCCGTATAGTCTTTTAAAAATAAAATTATACGACCCCAAACAAGAGGAGATCACCACTAGTGTGTGTGTGTGTGTGTGGGGTTACAGCGAAAGAAATGACTGGATACAGGAGGTGTCGAAGAAAAGATAGAAGATGGGTTAGAAGATGGTAGTTGACATTGCAATTAAATTTTTTGAGATTGTAGCTATCAGGTAAGCAAGTAAATGGAAGATACTTCTACAGGCTGGAAGCGCAAGAAAAGAAACTATTAGAGTAGAAGAGAAAGTTACATTTAATAATTTCAGTGATAAGAGGATGGTTCCTAGATTCTAATCTAATAGCAGGCTTAAATTCATGTAGTTGGATCACCAGGGGAAAAAGCTCGTCAGGGCAATTACCATGAAAATATTTGTAGAAAGAAGGCAAATCAAGTCGGTGAGGATATGACTGAAGTCAAGATGCCATGTCAAGACTGATTACATTGCAGATCCTTCTTTGAATTTTGTCGAAAACCTCAAGATGAATAATAGGAGCAGCCGACCAGATATGGCAACAGTATTCAATGCACGAACATATGGTAAAATGTGCAAAATCGATTATGACGAGAAAAACTTCCCAGCCTGACACGGTCACCCACCCTACCTGGCAGTAAATTTCATTTCAGGTTGTTCGAGAGAGTCAAGCTAAGGAGGTGCTGTGTGTTACTGTTACGAATGCAGATAGCCACACAAACATACCTACACACATATAATAATATTGGTCTCCGCTTGGCAACAGAAGATAGTCACGGGGGAGTCTAGAGTCATTTTGGGATAGCAGGGCAAAAGTTGACCCAAATATCCTTAGTAACAGGTGTCTAGACAGGAACTAGACAGGGACCAGACATGAAGTCATGAAGCAGCAGAAGCTAAAATTCGCGCCAAATACAAGTCACGAGGAAGTGAGAGAACTGAAGTCAGTTGCTGGCTGAATGGACAAGTCACGATATGCTGAGCGCTGATAACTTATGAATGGAAAAAAGAGACGCATTTGTGATAATGACGTAATTCAACCAGTTTATCTTAAGCAACTCCGGATAAGAAACATAAGTGTATATATTTTTATTCGTTAAAATAAGAAGACAAAGCCGAATTGTCTATCAAGATAGAAAGAAAGAAAGATATTGACGTTCAAATAAAGAACCAAGTGAGGGAAGATATTAGCGGAGATATCTGTATGCTGAAAATATAACATTCCTTTGAAGAAAGAAGTAAAAAAGATTGCAGATATATTTATTGCAGCCGGGCAGTGTTGAATCCGAGTTCGTGTAAAGAAGAAGAAAGAAAGAAAGAAAGAAAGAAAGAGAGGAAGGAAAGAGAGGAAAGAAAGCGATAAAAGGAAAGACAGTAAAACAAAAAGAAGAAACTGAACATAAAGATAAGTTATTATATTTTTGGACTCTTGTTAGGAAAATGTACATACATCCTCGAATATTATGTTATCGCAAACACCGTACCACATGTTTAAACAATACTATATAAATTCTCTCCCATTTTTATTATGTGTTAATCTTCTGCATTCGTATTCATATTCGTTCATATTCGTCGTAATTTGTTATTTCGACTAATTTGGTATCCCAACATAAGTTTTGAGATTCGGGTCATTAGACATTCTTCCTCATACTTATATTTTTTTATTTATTCATATTTTGTTCACATATTAAAATTTTATACCAAAAATCATTTTGCCTTGTTGTTCATCCTTGAATTGTCGGTCAGTGTATGTGCTGATAAAGAAGCGAACCTGGGAAGATTACATTTCGATTATATCAATCGAACAGTGATCTTATTTATTTTGTTTATTATTGTCCATTTGTCATGATCTTGGAGAGATAACTCGTATCTGTCCATAGATGTGAAGAATGTAGATATCCCTGAATCAGAGTATAATTACATTAATGATTATCGTCGAGGAAGGCATATGACAGTTGCTCTCTAGGAGATTAGCGTCATCCATTCTGATGGTAGGTAGGAAAGTTTTTCTATGGTGTTTAAAGAAGAGCAGTTTAGTTTTGGAAGCATTAAAATTTACGAGCCAGTTCTTATCCCCTTGAATCACAGATTAGAAATTCTTTTGAAGGGCCGCAGCTAGGTTTACTTTGTCAGCATTGGCAAATATATTATTGAGACGAGAGTAAATGGTGTTGTCATCTGCATAGTTAGTAACTGATTACATCAGAAAGATTATTGATGAATATCAGAAACAGTGTAGGACCTTGGATAGTGCCTTGAGGGATGCGTGCGCCTGAAAAGGTCTAGAAGCTTGCCCATTCAAAACGACTTTCATTTTAAGATTCGATAGAAGCGATTAGATTAAATCAAACAATCACCCAGCAATACCGTAGCCCTGTAGCTTGCGGAGAAAGCCAGCATGCCAAACGAGTTCAAGACATCTAGAACAACAACTTGAGCTTCGCTATTCTTATCAAGAGTCTGGTGTATATATATATATATATTCAGTGATGGCCGTTATCACATCAGCAATAGACTTGGCGTAGCGGAAGCCTTATTGTTTATCAGAGAGCAGGTCGTAATAGGTGAGATTCAAAAGAGGCGTTATGCAAATACACTCTTCCAGAAGGAAAATCGGGAGTAGGTGCTTCAGACGCGTCAAGTTTTGAGTTGGAAGAGAATTTGCGAGCAAAACATTCAACTTCGTCTGCTGTAGATGTGAGGACTTCGAATTGTTTTACTAGAGGATGGATCAAGTGTTTGCTGTTGTCCAGAACACTCTTACAGAGTCATCAATAATCTTTGAAACCGAACTTGCGAGGTACTATACAATGTTTAATTCTATCAGCGAACAATAACTTAGCATAATTTAGGAAATGCTTGCATTCATTACGAGCAGAGAAAAAAAGCGTCTATTGTAATAAGACGTGTCGCTCTTGTATAGCCGGAGGAAGTAATTCTTGTAGACAATGGCAGCCGAGCTAGCAGGAGAAAATCAAGGAGATGAACGAGGTTTAAGTCGGAATTTTCTTGCTGGGATGAAAGCAACGGTGCCGGTTTTTACCCAGAAGTAAACCTCAGAGGCGCAGTCTTGACCAGGGAGTCTAAAATCTTTGTTCCAAGGGGTATCGCGAAGGAAATCACGAAAGATATTCTGTTGGTAAGAGGTTCTTGAATGAAGAGGGAGTAGATAGACATATATACAGACAATACAGTTTCCAAGAGGGAAGAACTGCACAGCATGGCGAAAGTCAGGAATAAAGATCTAGAAGAGGAGCATGTCCTTCAAGGTTACTTGGGAAACGCGTGAGAAAATCCAACACTTGCGTGAAAGACTGAATGATTGAGAAGTTCAGGGTTCAGACACCAGCAAGATCGGAGACAGAATGTTTAAGCCAATTGGTACAATGGGCATTAAAGTCATCAAACACGAATATATTAGCAAACTGATGAAGAGAAAATATCCTTGTCTATATTGTCAGAAGTGCTATCTAGCATGCAACAGTCAGGAGAGAATGCTTACTGAGCTTAGCAGAGATAGACGGAGACACATCCAAGAATGGACTGGAGATTTAAAAGTGATCTTCCTAGTCAGAGGTAGATGTTCACATAAACTCCCAGGTTATGTATGTGAACATTAAAGTCATTTCTAAAGTGAGAAAGGTAACCGAGAAACCAGAGAAAGGGATTGTATAGTTAAGGTTAGTTTCACAAAGAGCTAGAATGTCTTGGGAACGATTCTACACTGCAAAAGTTAGTACAAACACTAGGAAGGTTGAAGAAAGAAATGTTTTAGATGTTGTTTTTTTTTGCTAGTTTAGTTTTATTTTTTTGATTTTTTTTTGTTCATGGTGTGTAATAATAGCTTAGATTAGCAGTAGCAATAGTAGTCGGTAGATAAATGCAACATGTGTATGAAGGAAACTGGCACAGACTGTACAATAGTAAAGCTTTAGGGTTGCCCACCGGAGGCGCTTGCAGGGACGCTCATCCATGCGCGACATGTTACTGAAAGAACCTCGATACTGTTGATCAGAGCAGCTTCTATAGCCGCTACGCAAGAGTTCGGGCTACTACTCCGAAACAGAAACCAGTAAACTGCCTACCCGGTACTCTCTGTATGAAGAGCCGTTTCTACTATCCACACACATAAACTCGTGATAGCACTACTATTAAGGCTTAAGGAGATGAAAAGAACCGGTGATAAGGGGCGAAGCTCTACTTCTGTTCAAGAAGCTGCATGAACAGAGTGATAGGAAAGCTTATCTAATCCTGCTGAAAAGACAACAACAACAACAACAAACAAACAAACAAAAAAAAAAGGACAAAAACAAAGAAAATATCCAAAACAGCTAAAATTAATAAGTAACAATACCAAGTAAAGTAAATTCAACCGAATTTTCAACAAAATATTTACTGTTTTTTGCCAGTTGATTCGGCGATTGAATTGTATGAAAAAAATAAAACATTTTCATTCCAATATATTAAGCTGTCGGTGCGGACTGTCATAGACACGTGAGAGAGTGGGAATAGCAGAACAAAGACAAAAGTAACGTATAAAAAAATAAGTCATTTCAAACGAGAAATTTCTGTCATGGATGCACTCCTACAAGTGCACAGGATCATCTTTTCAGTGATGTTATGCCTTGAGGTAATGACAAGTTTCGGGACTTTCAACATCATAATTGTTCACTCAAGGGACCCTACCGGAACAATGCTATTCCAGCAGGGGATCCAATCATTCCCAAGTACACAACAACGGACATATAACTGCCACTTTCGATCATGAAATAGCAATCGACCAATCAGAAACGGCGTACGTCAGTTGCTCTTCAGACAAGACGATACAAAAAGAGAACATGGTATGTACGCATCGCTCATTCAGTAAAATGAATTAGAGCAATCTGGCTATTGGGCGCGTATAATGATAATATATGCGCTAAAAAGGTCTGCCTTCTTCCACCGAACGCCCATAGCCCAGAGGTAGAATCGCCGACTGACGCCAATTTGGTCGGGTTTCAATCCTGGGTTTAAAAGCAATCGGAGTCTAACAGTACTGATGAGCTGTGATACTGCAAAACAGATTTGTCTACGGATCACAATATATATATATATATATATATATATATATATTGTAAGGCCGATACAAACGAGACTTAAAGAGATATCCTGATTACCTCCACTTGGCTTAAGTAACCTATGAATATTTTACAGTCATGTCACCTTCAACATAAACATTCCAAGCTCAGTTGATTTGAACCTCCTAAACTAAACTAAATATTTGGTGCGTTGACGAAAGTGAGAATAGACAGTGGTCCCACAACGTTTAGTTAAAGGCTGCTATAATAGATAAGTTTGTTTATGTTTTTGTATTTTTCATATTTAGTGATTTACTGTTTTGTCTCTGGAAAAAGAATTCAAGGAGAGATACGCAAAACATTAAATATTATGGTACAACGTATTAACACCAGGTACAATTACTGGTAGCCTACTGCGTCTGGGTAAACATTAGACCACCCGATAACTTAGAAATACTGCTGTAAAACCCGGGAGATATTGGCTATCATATATGGTATCAAATATAGTTGTAGATGAAAGCTGTTACTCCCATAACCAACCTTGACGAAATCAAGTTAGATATCGACGTACACCTTCGCTCATACGTATACGCTCATTTCTCTGAGTAGTAATGTATCAGGGACGGACAAAATGTCCATTTCGGGTTAAAGATATTATTTACATTTTTATAGATTTTGGCAAGACCTACAGATTTGTGTTTCGCGACATTTTCTTCTCTCAAAAGTCAGCGTTTCTTCAGCGCTAATAGAGCTCTGGCTTTGACCCCTACATACCTGCCAAGGTTGCTCTGCGGAACAACTAAATCGGCTTCTTCTTATATCTTTTAATTATTATTGCTGCTCAATTACCGATCGTTCATTACTGTCAGTATCTAACCAGAACCTATCTTCTGCCGTCCACTGAGAAAAATAAAGTGATTCTCTTGCATTAATTTTATTAATACCACTGAATTACGCTCTCTGTTCACATCCTTTCCCTTCTCCGCATTTATCAAAACCGGGTCCGCACACGCGACCCTCGATAGAGCATCAAAATTATGTTCTCTTCCCGATTACTGTCATGGAGTTTTGCCATCATTAAGTTATAGCGGAACACGGTTGAAGCATGCGCACACGACTACATCGGTAAGTCGTGTCCGAGAAGCCATCCTCATTTTTAAGAGTCCGAGTCCATCTGGGAATAATGTCGGTAGATTCTATCATTTTATTAAAATGGTCTTCCGTTTGCTGGCAGATGACCCAAATTTTCTGACAAACAAGAGAAGGAATGTATATTTGCATCAATTCTCTGTTTCTTCTTCAATTATTCGCCCACCTTTTACCAAAATTTTATAGCCATAAATTTAACGGCAGAACCTATAAATTCTTTCTTTCTTTCTTTCTTTCTTTCTTTCTTTCTTTCACCCTCTACTTTCTTCCGTCTCCTGATATTAGTGGTGCATACTCTTCTCTAAGGAGAAGTGCCTCTACAATCTCAAGCGTCCACTTAATTTGCATATCTTTGTACTGATCACAATTAGTTTAGGACTACAGTTAAGCGAAACATTACAATTTACAACCACCAAGACTTACATCATGAACCAAAATCCTTTCACTTTTCAACAAAACGAAACTGAATTTTGCGTGAATTTTTGGATGAAATATTGACAAAAAATTATTTTGATTAATTTTGATTTTGTTACTTGCAACTACAATATCTAAGTAGTTTTATTTTCCACGGTCGATAGTAACAGGAATTAGACAACAAGTAGCAGACAATAGAAATTACAAAAGTGTCCAACGAGATTTGTTGGTGTATCTCTTGTTTTCGAGAATCTATATGTCAAGTTAATCAGTAGCAGCCATTCAAATTTATTCATATAGGTACATTTATTCATCACACGATTTTATTGCATGCCTTATTGTTTAGACATTCAGAATGTTCGTAGAAAAACATGTTATAAGAAAACTACGAAAATATTTTGAACTTACCTATCATAACCTGTATCTACCGAAAGTATTTTGAAGTAAAAGATTTACGTTGACATTTTTAAAAAAATATCTTTAGTTGAGCGTGAATCCTGTCAAAATTGCCACAAGAACTAACACCAAATTTGTGGCAAAAATTGGTTAGATGACTAAAGGTATTTTTGTGCCTTCAGAAATGACTGGAGATAATTCCTTTTAAAGAGACGACATTAAACGGATTAGTTGACCATCAGAATCAGCTTGTAAGGGAAAATGATACTGCTCGAAATTTATTAAAAATAATTAACCAAACAATAAAGAGGTAAGTAGATTGTGTTGCGTCAAAATGAAAAACATGAAAGAAATCAGCGTCCAAATTCTTGTTATTTTACTTATTAGACGCGAATATTGCAGGACGGAAATATCCGATTCTTACCCACAAAGTCTTCATTTGGGTAGAATGATAAATACAGGGTGCAATGAATGAATTATCGTCAAAATTACGCAAAAAATGAGAATAACACTGACATCTCATTTTAACAGAGATATATTTACCAAAATTACACAAAAATATCTCGACATACTAAAGAATGAATTTATTCAATAAAATCGCGATTGGCTTCAACCATGGCCTCCAGACGATTTCGGAATCTACTACATCTCTTCTGAACGACATCATGATTTAACTTGGTGAGAACTGTCATAAATTTTGTCTTCAGTTTATTTTTGGTGTTACAATGAGATTTGTTTGTCTCCCGCTCAACTACGCTGCAGACATAATTGTAGTTGCAGTCTGGGGTTGCCGGATGGGGTTGCAGCAGAAATTGTCTGACAGCTATGATTTGGTTCTTCTTCTTGTGTAACATGGTGCAGTGTCATGCTGCCAAACATAAGGTCTTCCAGCAGTCACCCTATTGAGTTAAGGCGTTACTACCCCCTCAAGGCAATTTGATATAGGTCTCTGTATTGAGTCTAAAGTCTTGTGGGAAGATGAATGGAGGCATGACGTCGCCATGACTAGTGATCACTCCAAACATCATCATAATCTCGATTAGACTCATCCAACTCTTTTGGAATTCTCTGCACTGTCCTCAGATTGATCCTCAAATACACCGAAATGTACGTATTGGAGCTTCGGGCACGAATGCCAAGCAGTACAGCATGCCGTTTTCAAACTTCTGGTGGAGTGAATTACGTCATTGTGCTTGTTACAAACAGACGGTGCCCAACTGACTGTACTATAGTGTGCAGTCGAAAAAATAAAACATACAAAGCAGACGAAATTAATAATATTAAATAACTACAATTTTTCCATCGTATCTCCATTTGTATTTCCACTTAAAATGCAGATAGTTACCACAAATGTAACCACATCTTCGAGCACTACGGAATTGTGCAAAGGTTTGATAGCTTATCTCGCTCGATCAATTGTGACTGAATAGTGAGTTTGAACTCCACTGGGCACCCCGTACTTTCAGCCTTGTGCCACATCGAAGTTTAGAAAATCACTAGAGCAAATCTGCTTCTTACCTTTAAGTTAATTGAACTCTTTTATAATGAAGATTAAATATAGAACTAAATAAAAGTATTATTTATGACTTAGCATTTAAAAAGCAGAAGAGATCCCATAATATTGATGATGTAGAAGTAAAATTAAACTTTCTTGATAGAACTTACTGGAATGTTGTTAAGCAGCAAGAAACCCTTATATTCAACATCATCAAATCCCCATATCCAAAAATCAATCTGTCTCTTGTAATTGAATCTGATTTTACTGTACATGTGTTTTGTAGAGATGTGGAAATGAATACAATAGAGGACTATAAGGTTCCTAAAAATGTAACCGACCAAAATACTTTTGAAATTATGATAGAAAACATGAAGAAAATTGACACAGAACAATAGCAAATCAAACCTCCAAATATGATTTTTATATTAAAACCCGATAATGCCATTTCTAGTATTGGTGCAAGAAGAACCAAACATATTTTAGTTCCATCAAATTTATATATGACCAACTAAACTTAACGACACTGAATAAGCTTGTAAAATGATATTTTTGCTGTCTCTTAATAATCTGTACCCTTTAGGTAAGCAGTTATATAGCTACGAAGAAAATATCATCATTTATGTTGTATAATCAAGCTTATTTTTTTTTCGTTCAGTAAATCAAAGGAAATTAGCCATGCATAATAACATTGAATGTTTTGGCAGCTTCTTTTTAATAATGACACTTGTGATGAGGGCTACAATGTAGAAAAAACTAGAAAGAATGTTTGTCTGGAGCCCTAAAAATGCTCTTTTAAATAAGTTTTGTTCTAGGGAAAATAATAATATTGCAAGTAACAATATAAGCACAAAAAAGAAAACTTCAAACATTCAGCTAAATTTTGCATATGTCATGTATTTTTCTATAAGTATCATTTGATTTTTAAATCTATTTATTGTTTGCATCTAATCTATTTGTTTCTTACTTATTCATTTGTTTTATTTATTCATCATTTACTTTTAATGTGTTTATCTGTTTATTCAATTATTGTTTGTTCCCTAATTCAATATTCAGTTGTTGCTGTATTTGAGTCGCAATCACTTAATAATTACAATATTGTAACATTATAGAATAATTGTTAAAATTGAAATAAAAACATGCAAATTAAAACAATGTTGATTATAATTTATAAAAAAATTATTTTCAAATTTGAAACAAAATTATGAATGAATTTTTTCAGTCTTTAAATTTTGTATCTGTAACTTATTTTTCCATAAGTATTATTTGTTTTTTGAAATATATTGTTTGTATCTAATTTGCTTCTTATTTGTATTCAGTTGTTTTATTTTTTAATCATTTATTTGTAATTTGTTTGTTCCCCAATTTATAATTTAGTTGTTGCTGTAAGTGTATAAAGAGTATAAAGAGTAATAATCACTTACGATATTGTAACTTTACAGAATAATTGTTAAAATCGGAATAAAAACATGCAAATTAAAGCAATGCTGATTAAAATTCTAAATATATATATATACATTTTCAAATTTGAAGCAATTAAAATAATGAACGAATTTCAGTTTTTAAATTTTAATGAAATGAAACGTGATGTTTTGTTTATTTACTTTAACACCACTTTCAGCAACAATTTATTGCTATTACTCGTTTAGAAAAAAAGAATATTATTAAATAGTTAGTGCGGGTTCGTCAAAGACACTGGAACAAGGAACGCCATATTCATGATTAGGATGCTCTCTGAAAGGGCATTACAAATGAAGAAAGACTTGTACCTATGCTTCATTGATTACGCGAAAGCATTCGACAAAATACGACACAAAGAATTGATGGAAATGATAGGCAACCTCGACATTTTCGGCAAAGATATAAGAATAATCAAGAATCTCTACTGGCAGCAAACGGCCTGCATACGGACAGGTAACGACCTCAGTAGATACACAAAGATAGAAAAAGGCGTAAGACAAGGATGTGTCTTTTCACCGGATTTGTTCAACCTATACAGCGAGAATATTTTCAGGACCCTAGATGACACACCAGGATTTATTATTGGAGGCCACACCTGAACAACATAAGATACGCGGACGATACAGTACTGATTGCGGACACGGAAAGGAAACTGCAAGATCTCATACAGAAAGTAGCAGTGGAGAGTGACAAGAAGGGACTACAAATAAACTTTAAGAAAACTGAGTGCATGGTCATCAGCAAAAGATACAACCCAAAATGCCAAATACAGGTAGGGGATAACAGAATCAAACAAGTCCAAGAATTTAAGTACCTAGGAAGTGTTCTAACAGGAGATGGAAAGTGCGACACGGAGATCCGAAGGCGAATTGGCATGGCAAAGGACGCGTTCCAGAAGATGAGCAAAATACTAACACACAGGAAGATCTCAATAGAAACGAAGAAAAGAGTGCTAGACTGCTACGTGATGTCAGTTCTTCAGTACGGCTGTGAATGCTGGACAATCTCATCGAAAATGAGGAAAAAACTGGAAGCGGCCGAAATGTGGTTCTACAGAAGGATGCTACGGATATCGTGGACTGAGCATACAAGCAACGACGAAGTGTTAGAAAGAATGGCAACAAAAAGGAAATTGATGCTGAGCATCAGGAAGAGACAACTGAAGTTCCTGGGACATGCAATGAGGAAGGAGAGCCTGGAGAACCTGATACTGACTGGTCAGATAGAAGGAAGGAGAGACAGAGGAAGGCAGCGGATAATATATCTGCAGAGTCTGATCAGGTGGATGACGGAACGGGGGTTGCCAGGAGCAACAGGAGCAAACATACTAAGAGCCACAAGGGATAGGGAGACGTGGAGATCCATGATCGCCTACGTCCTGAAGGGACAGGGCACATAGAAGAAGAAGAAGAAGTATATAATCTTACCCTGTTTCCTTTTTAAACGTAATTTTAAAAAGTTTTCTAAGAATTTTTCTTTAGTTTACAATCATTCATTACTGCCGGTCTTGCTAACCGAAGAACTACGTAAGACTACTTGTGTGATGTCACGTCACGATCCAGCTGGCATTCACTTTTCGGTGGTCTCGACCGTGTGCCACTCTTTCGAATGTGAACAGGAAACTAAGGTTATTCGCTAAGGAACATGAAGATTGGTTAATAGAAAATTGAAAGAACGTTACCTTGTCTGATGAGTCTCGAATTCTGCTACGAAATGGTAAGGGGTAGAATTTGGCATAAACAACATGAAAATATGGATCCATCATAACTTGTATCAACGGTTCAAGTTGGTTGTGATGATGTAATGATCTTAGCTTGCATAGAAATTTCTGGTACCAATGAAAGATCATTTAAATGCTTAAGTTTACTTTTTGTGATCACGTGCATCAATTTTTAACAACTGTACACTCATCTTCTGGTGACCACTTCTAGCAGGATAACGCATGGTGTGACTAATTAAAATCTGGAGAAGACTGGTTCATGAAATACAGCAATATATTTTTTGTGTTAAAATCAATCTCATACATTACCTTCGTTATGTGGGAAAATAGGGCATATTGAATGGTGGATTTAACAAACCAATTTATAAGTATAACTATTGCAAAACGACATAATAACAATATGGGCGCAAATTTTGGAAAAGTACTTCCAGAACATCGTCGTATTCATGTCAAGAAGAAGAATAAACGTTGCCCACTCTGGTATTCGGTATTAGAAGCGTATACATAATAAGTGGCCGTGGAATATATATATATATATATATATATATATATATATATATATATATATGGGTTAGGAGAGGTGGCTTAGTTTAAGACAGATTCCTTTTTTATTTTATCTGGATTTGGTGGAAGTGGCGTTGCTGTTAATGAGAACGATGAAAATAAATGTGGTGTAGGGAGTTTTAGAATGATCTAGTCGTCCGTTCGTGGTTCTAGTGATGCTGCTATTGAGTTAAGAGAAGGATGTGGGGTAGCTTAGTTTTGGGCAGGTCGCTTTTTCGTTTAGTTTATATTGGAATATGTTTGTTTTTTTTGTTTTTTATGCAGTGCCGATAGTTTTTATTTTACTACTATTTACTTGTAGATGGAATTATTGTTGATGTGGTGTGGGATTTATTTTCTTTTATTTTTACGTTTTTTGTTTTATTTATTTAGAGGGTTGATTATGTGTATTTATTGCAGTTTTTGGGTGGGGTTTGTGAGGATGTGGTGTTTTTTTTTGTTTTGTTTAATTTTTAACGAGAGATATTTGCGATGTTTGCATAATACTGCTAGCCTAACACATATATCTAAGACTACAATACGGCCGACAGAATCAGAATAAGCTCTCAACCCCACTTTCACATCATATCATCACAAATAAACCGTTTTCACCATTTAATTTTCATTCCAACTTTGTCACCCGATGAGAAGCGCGTAAAGCAGCTTCAAAACGCGAAAATTTCTGTGTAGTGATACTATGAATTTGTGAACCATTGTAACAACTATTACAACACACACACACACACACACACACACACATATATATATATATAAGAGACAGTGAATGTCTATTATGTTTAATCAAGAGCCGTTCTAAACATCGTGTTTTGGCTTTAATTTCAGTTGAAAATAAAGACAAAAATTCTCTAACAGTTGGATAATCTTTTATTAAGTTGGTTCTAAGCTTTCGGCTCACATGAGCCATCTTCAGAGAGGTTATAAGGACGGTAACACAAAAACAGCCACCATCCCATCAGCGATGATTTTATGTTGTGTTGACAACTCCACTAAGCAACAGCAGTAGTTACCAAAAATAACAAACACAGTTCGCAAATTTGCAATGCGGTTCTATGACGTCACACCACGTATAGCGCGAAATGACAACAGAACCATATATTCAAATGCAATGTAATGTGTTATGACCAGATTTAAACGTGATTTTATTAAGTGTGGGTTGTTTGGATTTAATGTAGATAGCCTCCAATATCTGCAGGTTCTTTTTACTGTGAGTATGGGTGAGGATTATTGTATTGTTAACTAAAATCTGTCTGATATTACCTATATGTTTATGCTTTTCTGAGAAATGTTGTCTAATTGTACTCTGATCAGAAAGGTAACAGGTAAGTCTACGGGAGAGCGTGGTTGTAGTAAAACCAATATATGTAGTGGGTTTATTATATATATTTTATATTGGTTTTATTACAACCACGCTGTAACCACGATTCAATTTATTTTTTGACATCTTCATAAGAATGAACGTGCTGCTCAGGCAGCCTATGAGCCATCAATTCAAACAAGTGATAATCGGACGGAGAAATGTCCGGTGAATACGACAGATGAGATAGGACTTCCCAGTTAAGTATTTCCAAATAGGTTTTCACCCGTTTTACAAGATGTAGTCTGGCATTGTTATGTTGTAAAATCACTTTATTGTGTATCTGCTCGTGTAACGGCCGTTTTTTCTTCAATGTTCGGCTTAAGCGCATCAATTGTAGTTGATAGCGATGATGGTTTCGGTCGGTTTGAGCAGTTACACTTAGCTGATTCCACTAAATGCAGAACAGAAGCTTCGAACTATAGATATTCAGATTTCCCACCAATGTTGATCCATGGCTGGGCTTACCCCACAATCTCCTACGCTTATGATTATCTTGGTGTAGCCACTTTTCATCATCGGTCACGACACAATGCAAAAACAAAAATTCTCCTTTTATGCCGTTAAAGCAGCTGCTCACACTTGACAAGACACCGTTCGATGTCTCTAGACTTCAACTCATACAGTACCCAATGTCCTTGCTTTTGAATCATCCGTAATGCTTTCAGACGTTTCAAAACTGTTGTGTCATCAACTCCTAATGATTGTGCAAGTTCAGCTTGCGCCTGACAATAGTATTCATGAAGTAATGCCTTCAATTCTTCGCTTTCAAACTTTTTCGGTTTCGCCAGATCGTTCTTAAAATTTAGAATCAAAATCGTTATTTTTGAAACGCCTCAACCAATCACTGCATATTGTTTCCGACAAAGCATGTCCACATAAGTCTCAACAAGAATTCTGTTTGCTTCATCGGCAGATTTCTTTTGAATAAAGTAGTGTAGTAAGATTTCCCGCAAATACACTTTCTTTGGCACAAAATCCGACATGTTTAATGCTATGAAAATAAATTTGTTTACACTTCGGCGAAACAACATACACTGAATTTCAAGTTTGCTTATAATACTTCGTTATAGAGGCGTTTCCATCTGAAACTACACACATGCAGTTTTGGGAACGCCATCTGTTGGAAAACAGCAAGAACTTATTCAAGGTCCTTATATATATATATATATATATATATATATATATATATATAAACTATCGCCCGGTTCACACTCAACCAACGTCTATTGAACAGGTGAAGAGGCTCATCCTTTGTTCCCTGTTTAGGATGTGGTTTCCGGTTTTCTCTTTTCCAATCTTCTTACTCTTACGTAGCCCCCTGCGCATCAGTGGCGTTACCGCCTTGCTTGGGGTGATATGATTAAAAAAAATATATACGGGTATATATATATATTTGTATACATATCTCTTTATATATATATATATATATATATATATATATATATACAGTAGCGGCCATAATATAAGGAACGGAAACAGCAAAGACATAAATATATTTATTACTTAAAAGTAATGCAATTAGCAATGAATTTTTTACCGAATAAGGATTAGGGTGTAATGCATAAAGATTATACAAAGTTACAAAAATTTACATAATAGTTTTTTTTTAGATAAAGATTAAATGGAACAAAGGAAATAAGCTACTGGTCAAAAGTTAAGGAACGATCTTGTTAATTCTTGATATTGAATAAAATATCTCCTTATTTTCAATGACTTCTCTGCATCGTCGACCACATAATCTAATTAATTTCTTGCAAAAATCAGCAGTAATTCCCTCCAATTCGCCTTTCAATATCTACCATAGGTGATCCTGGTTTTTCGGATTTCTTTTCTGAGCCCTTTCTCCAATTATATTCCAAACATTTTCTATTGGATTAAGGTCTGGGCTTTGGGCTGGCTACTTTATTAGAGCGATTCCTTCTTCAAATAAAGCCATAAGCTTCTGCGACTTGTGGCAAGGTGCATTGTCCTGCATGAAACTCGGAGATTCATAAAGATTATAGTGTAATCTTGGTACCACATGCTGCTGAAGAAACCTTTTGTAAATCTCAGGCATTGATATTGCCATGTACACGGATGATAGGGCCAACTCCTGCAGATGAAATCATTCCCCACACCATCACACTGCCGCCACCAAACTTAACGGTTTTCTTGAAACATTGAGAAGACAGTCTTTCACCTGTTCTACAGCGTACGTAAGTTTTACCCTCAGAATCAAATATAGTAAACTTGGACTCGTCACTGAAATGAACTGTATCCCATTGTGCATCAGTCCAAACAACATGTTCTCTCGCATATTCCAGGTGTGCCCTTTGGTTTCGCTTTGAAAGCTGGAATACGGGAATGCAATCTTGCATTTTTTAACCTGCGAGCAACCGTTTTCCTTGAGATCTTATGATCTGTCTCTTTATTAAATTTACGGGCAATTGATATAGCAGTTTTTTGTAGATATTCTAACAGTTCTATCTTCTCTTTGAGATGTTTTTTGGTAGTCTGCTAGTTTTTGGTTTTGTATTTAACGTTTTATCGGTTTTATACCTGCTTATTACACGATGAACGACACTTTTAGACCTATGAACAATATCAGAGATTTCTGAAATTGACTTTTTTATAGTTAGCGATAATGAGCTTTTTTCTTCAAAAGAGAGCGTTTTGCGTGTAGAATTTGCCATATTGCTTAAAAATAAAGTCCTAATGTTAAATGAACTTTTACTTATTGTTGAAAAGCTTTATCGAGTTTTTTAAGAATGTAACTTAAAAGTTTATGCAAATTATTAACATAGTTGCTTAACTTTTGTCCAGAGGCTTATTTCCTTTGTTCTATTTAATATTTACTTTAAAAAAATATTATGTAAATTTTTGTAACTTTGCATAACATTTATGCATTACACGCTAATCTTTATTCGGTAAAAATTTAAGAACGGACGCATAATGTACCCCTCCCTGGAGATGACGCCAAGGACCATGACGTAAGAGGGAAACTTCGTATGCTTCAGGGTCGGGAACATCCTCGATGTCTTTGCAGATCCACCGCTCCTGCACACAAGATCAAGAAGACCCAGGCGTGGCTGCTCAACAATGTTCCTCACCACTTGTCGCCGGACTTGTGGCCACCCTCCTCACTCGACTGCAAACCCCCTTGTCTATTTCTTCTGGGGTCGTGATCGAGGCCAAGACCAACAAGCACGCCCACAACACGGTCGACTCTGAAAGCTGCCATCTTGAAGACGTCACATAGCAATCTAGTAAACTTTTCTTTGTTTCTAGTGAAATTTTCCTGGAATGCATCCTTGGCCATTCTTAATTTGCCTTCGGATCTCAGTGTCGCACTTTCCTTCTTCCGTTAGAACACTTCCCAAGTACTTAACTTTTTGTACTTGCTTGATTTTAGTATCCTCAACCTGTAATTGGTATTTTGGGCTCCTCCGTTTGCTGATGGCCATACATTCTGTTTTCATGTAATTTATTTGTAGTCCTTTATTTTGACTTTCTTTATCTACCTTTTTAGAAGGGCTTGTAGTTTTCTATCAGCACTGTATAATCTGCGTATCTTATGTTGTTCAGATTGTGAGCACGAATGACAAATCCTGGAATAACTTCTAGGGTCCTCAGAATAGTGTCACTGTACAAGTTGAATAGATCTGGTGAAAAGGCTTGTCTTACGCTCCTTTCTATCTTTGTATATTTGCTGAATTCGTTTCCTATCCGCACGCAGGCGGTTTGCTGCAAGTAGAGGTTCTTCATTACTCTGATGTCTTTGTCAAATATGTTGAGGTTGCTGAGCATTTCTATCAATTCTTCGTGGCATAGTCTACAAAACACAGGTAAAATTCTTTTTTCATTTGTATCACCCTTTCTGATAGCAACCTAAGCATAAATAGCGCATTCCTTGTTTCAGTGTCCTTGAAAAAACCGCACTGTTCTTGTCCTATTTCCGGTTTGATTCTTCTTCTAGCTCTATTCATCAGGATTTGGACAATGAGTTTTGTCATGTGGACCAGCATACTGATTGTTCAATGGAGTTCGCATTTGTTTGCAGAGCTATGAAAATTGATTTGCTTAGGTCATCTGGTATTACACCACTGTTGTAGATTTCATTGGTTATTTCCGTAATTTTCTTTATGCCAAAATCTTCTAAGGCTGACAACTTCTCTATTACAATGCCGTCTAGTCCAGCTGCTTTGTTTCTATTCAGTTTGGACATTGCACCTTCAACTTCAGACTTTAATATTTCCGGTCCGTCCCCATCTTTGTATATTATCGGTTGCTCTCTCTTGTCGTGGAAAAGATCTTTTATATATTCTTCTTATTGCTGGAGTATTTCCTCTTTCTCCAATATTATCGTTCCATCCTTAGATTTTATACACCCTGTTGAGGAGCAGGTTTTTTTCCTGTCAGTTCTCTTATTTCTTTATGCATGTCTACTTTATTAGTCCTGATCAATCTCTCTACTTCTGCACATTTGTTGTTGAGCCATTTCTCTTTAGCCTGTCTGCATTTACTCCTTATTTTCTTGTGTATTTTCTTGTATTCCATTCCATGTCTTGGCATCATTTTCTATCTTCTTTGCATCATGTCGAGAATCTCTGCAGTCATCCACTCTTTTTTCCTTTTGCATCTGATTTCTTTGGGGGCAATGTTGTTTGCTGATGCCACTATCGCTTCCTTTAGTGAGCCTCATTTCGAGTTTCCTTTTCCAATTTGTTCTTCATATTTGTTTTTCACGCTCTTAGTGTATCTTTTCATGCTGGTTGAGGTCATTCACGAGCACGGCGTTTCTGAATCTTTTGTTTATGGTTACATAATCGATTTGCTTTTTCGTGTCGCCTCCTGTGCTTCTCCATGTCCATAAACATCTCGGGTGTTCTTGAAAATATGTGTTGGTTATCACTTAGTTATTCGCTTTACACCAATGAATCCATCTTTCACCACACGCGTTTCAGATTTCTAATCTAAAGTTACCAGTTGTCTCCCCTTTCCTCTCTTTGCCTACTTTGGCATTCAAATCTTCCATGATGATTCTAATTTCTTGGCTTTCTCATTGAGTCTTGTAATTGTCAAAGTGGAGTAAAAAAAAAATACTATTTCTTCTTCAGTGCTTTGTGTTGTTAGACGACTATAATTGCTACATTGAACGGTCTCCATGTCAGTTTGATCAGGAGAATTATTTCAGAGAACTGGCAGTATCCCAGAACGTATTTCTTTGTCCAATATTAAGCCAACACTTTTTCGTTTTTTTTTTGTTTTTTTTTAACCTCTGGCATAGGTGATCCATTGGTTGTCGCCGCTGAAGTTTTCATTGTTTGGGCATCTAGTTTCGCATATGCCCAGAACGTTGATGTTCAATCTGCTCTTGTTATGCTTGACATTCTCTAGTTGACCACAGTGGTTGAGCGTCCTGACATTCCATGCTCATCGGTTTAATTTGTCTTTGTTGTGCACAGTCGCAAGGTAACGGTCCAGAGACACCTGTTACTCATGTCGTTCTTTCCCAGACGAAGGACAAATTTTGGAAAACTGTGTCCCTTTAACGCCGTTGGTGCTAAAAATCGCTGGATGACGGTCAGGTGACACCTATTGATCCTTACCGGGCGAGGAGTTACTTTCTTTGGAATTAACCCTCTTCACACCGTTGGATTTCATATATCTATTTTGAAAAGATATTATTGTGCGCAGGATAGATAGTGGAGTGGTATTCCGTTACCTTCTCCACTGTGATTTATCGAGACACCACCTTTAGTTAGCTGGCCGCTAACTTCTTAAGGGTTCCCCAAATTAGAATTTTGTTACTCGTAGACAAAAAGCTTATAATTTTCTTTGAATTTTCGTAAATATTTAAAAGACAATACATTTTTTACCATCTTTTGATAACTTCTGCGACCAATCTTCAGTTTGAAAGAAATATGTAAGGAGCCAGGGAAAGAGAAATAAATAGCAACAGGGAGGATGGTGGAAATACAACACTATGCTATATCTTACATTAAAAAAATCAATATTACATTTGAAATTAAACATTAATCTATTTCTTTTAGAAACTATTAAAAAAAAAACCCTGAAAGGGAAACATTTAACAAGACAAAACACTAAACATGAGTGAAAAGAATTTTTTAAAACTAGTCTAAACTAGCAAAAGACAACAAAATCTGGTCTGCAAAACTAAAGATTAGCATTTCGTTACTAGTAGACAGAAAAATCTTGAAAGCTTCTAACCTTACAAATTACCAAAGATACTATATATATATATATATATATATATATATATATATATGGAGAGAGAGAGAGAGAGAGAGAGAGAGAGAGAGAGAGAGACTGGGGTTGAAATGGGAAAATTGTTTTCTTTTTATATTTTTAATTTTGTGCATACAAAGATGCATTCTTTGTTCTTTGATTATGTCAGACGATTTCTGCGATCAAATCAGCCTTTATATCCATCCACTTCACTCCCCAGATCATAACCGTCTTGATTATTATGTGAGGGGCGCAGTTGAGCGAGAGACAAACAAAACTTTTTGTAACACCAAATATGAACTGAAGGTAAGGAACCGTGGTTGAAGCCAATGGCGATTTTATTGAATAAATTTACTTTTTAGTATTTTAAGATTATGCAATTTTGGTAAATATATCTGGTAAAATGGGATGTCAGCGTCATATTCAATTTTGGGTAATTTAGACGACAATTTATCCATCGCACGCTATATATATATATATACGTCTGTGTATGTGTGTGTATGCGTGTGCGTGCACTTGAATAAATTGTTTTCTTCTGCCGACTCCCACACAGATAAGCATGCATCAAGAATAGAAAAAGCCAAATTATCACTGAACGTTGTTGAGTTTTATATTTGATCATGCCCTTGTGTTATCCTCTCACACTGCCCATCGAAGCATCCTCATACGTTGAATTCATTTTCTCGCCGCCCAAAAATCATTCATCCAGAGGTTCACAAGTGAGCCTTGCCAATCTAACAACAACTTCTTTTTCTCGCTCTCTGATCAACAGACCTTCCTCATTGATGGAAATATATCCGTTAACGCTGGTTCCGACCATCTCGTTGTTCCCTGCTGACCTATCGCCCGGAAATGGAATGAGTGGTTAACAGCGATACAGTCATAAGGGAATTTCGGCAACGATTTCACAAGAGGACGATGTGAGATGAATAATTAGTCCTGACAGATTCATAGGGAATGAGACGTACATATGTCATTCCTTGCTTAACAAAATGGCTGCCTTCCACCGTCACTACACAGATGAGATTATACTTTACATGTGTGAGATCTTCGACTTAAGAGCATGTACCTTCCTTTATTCGCCCATGCGCGCGCGCACACACACACACGCACATATATATATCTTTTTCTCACTCGCTATATATATATATATGTAGCGAGAGAGAAAAAAGAGAAAAAAGAGAAAATAAAGACAAGAAGCGAGAGACAAAGGGGGATGTATGAAGCTATATTTTTGTGCCAGTACTGCCATTGGGGAGGGCTGGCTTGTTTAAATGAACATCAACCTATAAAAGTCCGACTTCTACATAAGATAGAACAACTACCATTAGCTTTGATAGGAAATACGTAACACTGTAAGCTACTTAACTGTTTTTACTATTCCCCCCGTTTTCTCTCTCTCTCTCTCTCTCTCTCTCTCTTTCTCTTTCTATCTGTTTCATTTGCATTTCCTTGCTGAATATTTCTAATATTTTTACTTTTTATTCTTCTATATCGAATTCATAGTTTCTTTCTCCTGCCAATCGACGTTCTCTTAATTCAGATATGTAATATATATATATATATATATATATATATATATATATATATATATATATATATATATATATATTGTTAAATATAAGAGACAATGAAAGTTTATTATGTTTAATCATGAGCCGTTCTAAACATTGTATTTTGGCTTTAATTTCAGGTGAAAAGAAAGACAAAAATGCTCTAACATTTAGATATTTTTATTATGTTAGTTCTAAGCCATCTTCAGAAATGTTACAGGGACGTTAACATAAAAACATCCACCATCAAAGATGATTTTATCTTGTGTTGACATAAAACTTTGCTTAGCAACGATAACAGTTACGAAATAGCAAACGCAGTTTGTAAATTTGTAATTTGGTTCTATGACATCACACCGCGTGAGAGCTCGAAATGTTAACCTAACCATATATTTAAATGCAATGTAATGTGTTATGACCAGATTTAAACGTGATTTTATTAAGTGTGAGTTGTTTTGATTTAATGTAGAAGGCCTCCAACATATGAAGGTTCTTCTTACTGTGTGTATGAATGAATATTTTTGCATTGTTAACTAAAATATGTCTAATATTACCTACATGGCTATGTTTTTCTGAGAAATCTTGTTTAATTGTACTCTGATCAGAAAGGTGACAGGTAAGTCTACGGGAGAGTGTGGTTGTAGTAAAACCAATATATGTAGTAGGTTTATTATTAGTATCAGAGATATAATCTCTGAACGGGCATGTAAATTGATACTACATTGATACTACATTGTTGTTTTATAAATATATATATATATATATATATATATATATATATAAAACAACAATATATATATATATATATATATATATATATATATATATATATATATATATTGGTGTCTCGAGAAACATAAGTCAATATTAATTTGACAATCAGTGACAAAATAAAAACATGTTAAATATTAAAACGAAAGTACATGCTAGATTAAAGTATAACGAATATTAACATGATAATCAATGCTAGGTTAAATAACTCATAAGTGGATAACTTGCCGAATTAAATGCCTAGCCAATATTAATTAGAACATCCAAGTTAAATGAAAATACTCATCAAATAAAGGCAAATAATAATTGACAGCAGTGAAAATAGTATACATAAATTCTTACTATTACAAACCATATTGTAAAATAATTAACGAACCATGCTTACAATGACAATAAGTTCATTTCTCTGGTTTAACAAGTTAATCTTGTCTGTAAATCTGATAATTATATATTAAATAAATCTAACTTCTCGTTGAGAGCAAGGTAGCAAGATGCACAGAGGGGATTACAAGTTCGAGCCTTTGTAAGAACTTTCCATTTAACAGCAGGTGTTATGTTTTCTTACTTTAAACACCAAAAGTACTTGGATAACGAAGTACAGTATTTGTAAGAACTATTATTGTAATATAGTGCGTGCTGATACCAGCAAGTTTTGAACAGGTTTTTAGAAGATCCGATATAAAACTTTTTAGTATCAGGATTTTCCATTGTAGAGATAGTACAAAGATAAACCATGGAACTAGCTAAGCAATTATTATGCAGTGAGTATTTTTTAGAATTTCTACAATAGCATTCACCCGGTATTAGTTTTGTTATCTTTGGTATTATTCATTTCAATATTGTAATGCACTAATTTTTTAGTATTTTTATACTTGTTGAGAAGTTTGTTATTGCGTTTTTAAAGTATTTTTTCTAGATTATCCGTACAACAATAGCTTAACTTGAGAGTATTATTATTAAATATTTTACTAAGAGGATTAGTTTTTGGAAAGTATTTACTTGTAAGGTTTAAGAATTTTTGTCCCAATTTAATTTAAACCATCAGATTGTTAGGGGGAAGTAACCAGATGATTTTCTTAGATCTTATATATATATATATATATATATATATATATATGTATGTGCGTGTGTATGTACGTGTGTGTGTGTGTGTGTGTGTGTGTGTGTGTGTATTCGCGCGTGTGTGTGTGATAGAGAGAAAAAAGGAGAGGGAGAGAATGATAAAATAAATTAAGAAAAAGTAATGAAATTTTTATAACACGCTTCGCTATTTATAAGAAAATATGACACTAAATAAATAGTGAAACATGTTAAATGCATAAATATTTTTTCAATCGTTCTTTATTTAATGATATTATAAATATATATATATAAGAAAAATTAAGGCAGACACGTTATTTCATGGTAAATCAGAGGTATAGGCCTATTTCAGGCGAACCATCATTAGCTTCCATCTTTATTGTACAAAGAATTTTACACGAATCGTGTAAAATCCTTTGTACAATAAAAATGGAAGCTGATGATGGTTCGCCTGAAATAGGCCCATATTTCCGATTTACTATGAAATAACGTGTCTGCCTTAATTTTTCTTATATTTGCTCTATATGTATTTATATACATATATATTTAGAGCTCACTTAAAGAGTTGTCCTACCAATGTATGTACAGGATACTCCTTTGGATTCTTCTATACCCACACTGCATGCTGACATATATAATGATAATCCTAGCGAAGACAATAGCGAGAAAATATATATATAGGAATTTCTGCTGGACTATGGAATCAGCCTATATAATCACAAACAATCATTTTTTAAACCCCATCTAAAACATCAAACCACTCTCTCTAAACATTTCTGGGAATTAAAAGGCCGAAATCTTTCCCTTCAGATTGAATGGATTATTATAGGGAAATCTCAGACCCCCAATAGCTTTAGAAGCAGATGCAATTTATGCTTAGACGAAAAGATTAAAATGATCAAATTCAGATAATCTAACCAATTATTAAATCAGAGAAATGAAGTAATTTTTAAATGCCGCCATAAAAATAAATTTATACTGTCTAACACGTAAAATCTTAGAATTACCCCGTTCCGACACACTTGCCAGCTCTTTCATATTTTGCGCGGATCATTTGTTGGAAGATTTTACAGACCAAAGAAATGAAGATAAAGATCTACCATACAATGGGTTCACATGCCAATTTAAGTACACAACGACTTTATATTATTGGTGTACGATGTTAAAAATATCCTGTCTTGAACTATGTAATTGTAAATGATTTTACTATAATGACTTCGATGTAAATATTTCACGTGTATAATGGTGCACCTATTTGTAAGGTTAGATATGTTTTTCATGTATATGGGTGCACCTAATTTTGTGAATGTTTATATATAATTTTCTGCGTGTTTATATATATTATTGTATGTATTATTGTGTGTATAGGGGGCACCTATTTATAAGTGTATCTGATGTATAAGAGTGGACCAAATTACGTATATGTTTTTCCATCATGTGAGAAGACCTGATTATATGTGGGTTGTGTTAATCTTGGATGTAGTCAATTGTCTATTCTTGAACTGATTATACTTTCATGTACTGATCATTCTACCCGTATGTGTACAGGTTAATATCAAGATCCGAATGATGTATGCCGGTATATATGGATATATATATGCGTAATGTTTGTTAAGACGTATGGAAGGAAAATATACCATCTCGTTTGGAAGTTAAAAGTAGATGGATAAATGTACACAGGCGTACATTGTCTTTATGTATAAGGGCATATAAAAAGTTGCATGTATATTTATATAATTATATTTATATATATATATATATATATATATATATATATATATATATGGATGTGTATACATGTATACGTGGATCCTCTCCTCATAAAATTACAAGTGTGTGAACACAATAATTGTATGTGGATATAAATAGATAAATGTATGTATGAAGAACACTTTTATATGTGCGCGCGCATTCATGTGAGGGTGCGAGTGCATCTATGAGTATATATACGTATGGATGTGAGGATGTATGTTAGTATGAAAATATATGCGTAATTTGGGAGTATGTGTGAGAATTATTAGCGTACTTACATATATATATAACACTATACTCGCGAAAATCCCGTATTTATAAAATATATATATGTGAATATACGAACGCAAGATTCGTACGTAAACATGAATAAGTGTAGGTCTGTAAGTACGTATAAGAATAAACACAGTCACATTTGTATGTATATGTGGGGATGTGTGCGCATATGTGTATATGGATATGTTCGTGTTCATGGATGGGTAAATTTGTGGGGTTACACATACATATGTATCTATGGAATTAAAAGCAGGCGGTTAATGACTTAGTGGTCAGCATCTTTGCGACTGGTCTGAATACTCCCAACTGATATGACGCCAATGTCTCTGCCCTGACTCTCTTGTCCTTTTTCTTTTTTCCTTTTTCTTATTTTTTTCTTTTTTTTATTCGGCAAATTTTTTTGTACCAAATAGAAGGAATATTGCGTGGTCTGATGAAATGAGCAAATTTATCTCATTGAAATGAATTATAATTTATAACCAATTTAAATGACGTGTTGAGTTTTCCTATATAAATATCATATTGCTCTGGATAACACCCATTGAGCTCTCTATATAGATATAACACTTAATATTTTATATTAAGTTGATCTTCTTGGATTATCCTCGCCGTTTACGGACTGGACATCTATACCTATATATATATATATATATATATATATATATATATATATAGATATATATATATATATATATATATATATATATATATATATATATATATATATATATATATATATATATATATATATATATATATATATATATATATATATATATATATATATATATATATATATATATATATATATATATATATATATATATATATATATATATATATATATATATATATATATATATATATATATATATATATATATATATATATATATATATATATATATATATATATATATATATATATATATATATATATATATATATATATATATATATATATATATATATATATATATATATATATATATATATATATATATATTTGTTTTGCTTTAATCCGAAGTGGAAGAGTAGGAAGGTAAATTTCAAGAACCTGATCAATATAAAAATATCAATATCAAAAAATGTTTAATATTAAAAAATGATACAGGTGGAGAGCTCAATGTATTAAGAATACAGAGCCAATATAAATTAGAGAAAATTTTCAAAATTCAAAGGTGTCGGATGCACATTTCGACATGGGATCTCTAACAGAGATTCCACGTCACCTCAGCGACATTGTTTTGTTCCAAATGGAGAAGGCCCTGGGGTAAAGGGGGAGGGGAAAGGTTAACAACGGTCAAGAATTGAGAGTTCCCTTAAGGTGAAGGAAGTGGGATTTTTAAGTTGGGGAATTAGGTTAAACAAAACAGAACAGGACCGAGCTGGAAGTGGCGGAGATTACAGTGTGTATAGAGACAAGAGAAAGACGGGGTATCAAACATGAAACAAAACAATGTCGCTGAGGTGACGTGGAATCTCTGTTAGAGATCCCATGTCGAAATGTGCATCCGACACCTTTGAATTTTGAAAATTTCCTCTAATATATATATATATATATATATATATATATATATATATATATATATATATACGATAAATTAAACTCATCTCTAATTTCATATTTGAAGAAAAATATTCGCTAATTAAGGTTTTTATTATGAAATTACTTTTATTCGGTTATAAAAAAATTTTA
Source organism: Ascarosepion bandense (assembly GCA_037127315.1). Lineage (NCBI taxonomy): Eukaryota > Metazoa > Mollusca > Cephalopoda > Sepiida > Sepiidae > Ascarosepion > Ascarosepion bandense. Next base: position 2,600,306 of record JBBBDQ010000789.1, on the reverse strand, counting down.
TGATTTATGGTGCTGAGTGTGTCCCAGTGTAGAGTGTGTCTCGATGCTGAAGTCGGCTGTTTTCAGTCAGTGGTGTTGACTTTTCCGTCCAGAAACAGATACATGAAATTAATGTTTATTCTTTGGTCATTTGTAGATAAATAGTAATTTTCCTATTAGTGTTACTCATAGTTTAGATGTGAGAATAAAATCTTTGGAAAGCAAATATTTTTCTTATATCTTTATTGATATCGTTCGTTGTCGTAATGTAATTTGATTTTTTTATCTGATTTAAGACATCTTCCGTAGAAATTAAAAGAATCAGTTTTAATATGCAAAGACCTTAACTTACTACGCCTACCCCCACAAATATTCAGATATCTAAATGTTTCTCTTCGTCTTCCCGACAAAAGTTGATTTTTCCTATAATGTTTTTATCTTTGGACAATGGGTTTTTCAAGCTGTTTTCAGATGCTCAAGTAAAGTTGCAAAGTGTTATTGTACGCATCGGAGTAATCAAAATCTGTTCCATTGTATGAAGGTGTTCAAAATGTAATTAAGTTTTATCTGAAAATATATAAAAACAAATATAAGTTAAATTTATTTAAATATTATTTACCAAAAACGCAATCAACTTCATTTTTTGCCGTCCAAACCTAACAATCCAATTTTTCCACAGAATGTGTCATTGCATTATCATACTATTTACAAAATAAGGACATTTCCGAAGTAATGCTTCATTTACTGAATCAAGTTGCTGGAAATAGATATCTGTTGTGATGGTCCTTCTGTGTTCCAGAAGATTTTCTTAATTAAAATCTGAAGTGGACTGTAAACAACTCAGTGCCAGATAGATGCAGTTTTTCAACCATGCAACCGTTGTTGGTTACAGAGCCGGCGTGTACTACCACAGAGACTCCGGGTGAAGAGCTTGATTGGGGGTTTCGGGCAGTGATTTGTGACCCTCGATATCTTGACAACATTTGCTTTTTTTGTCGACATTTATATCGGATAAGAATTGAACTAAGCAGAACTGACTTTAAAGGATGTAAAATTTTCGCAGATTTTGACGTGTTTTTTTTTTCGATCAAATCCGTGAATTAGTTTTACTCATGCTAAGTCTCGAAAAAAAAAAGCCTTTATAAAGTTCACTATATTTTATTCATGGTGTTCAAAATGTTAAAATTATTTAACGTTTAATAAGAACAATCTCAACTTGATATTAAAAATTGACACAAAACATTGATTTAAGATGGAATTTATCTAATTTGTATTTAGACGCATTGCATTTATTTTTAATTTTTTTTTAGTTGATTTATTCACCTATATTGCATATGATCCATTATTGCACATAATTAGGTTACAAAAATGTTTATTTTATATGACTATTATTGTTAGGGCGCTCTCCACCTCCAGTAATGAACTGTTCCAGGCACTATATATGGTGGTAGTGCCGGGAGTTCGAGATGACTTTCAGATTAGTACAGATTACGAGTCAGTCGTGTATTTCCGGTTGTAAACCGGAAGTGATTCATTGCACTCTACCACGTACAGAGACGTACACATTAATACCTTGTTTTCCTGTATTATACTAACCAATTTTGTAAATAAATTTCTTCCGTAATATATTTCATTATATTTATATTTCTGTTGTTTCGTTGTTATTACCTGCACAACTCAACAATTATTTTATGAAAATTGAGATATAGAAGAACGTCTTATAGTTTCAAGAAGGCGCTGTATCATAGATTTGGCAGGGACACGAGACCCTGATTGGTTGACTCATAATTCGTAGCTAAGAAATGCGTAATTACTTTCTGAACACTCTAGTATATTCATAAAACGCTTTTCATCTATCATTTTATCTAACTCAGCCATTAGGTCCGCAGAATCACCGGCTTGAAGATTCTTTCAACTCATTTCACTTATCAATGTTGTATACGTGTTCCAGCTGTGATTTTTCAAGCAGCCTCCAGATGTCTGAAAAACAACAAAAATACAAAAAACAACAAAAAAAAAAAAGAAAGAAAGGAAAATATTAACCGTTTTAATAAACGTCATTTTTTTTAATCATATCACCCCGAGCAAGGCGGTAACGCCACCGATGTGCAGGGGGCTACATAGGAGTGAAAAGATTGGAAAAGAGAAAGCCGGAAACCACATCCTAAACAGGGAACAAGAGATGAGCCTCTTAACCTGTTAGAAAACCCTTAAAAATTTGGAAAAAATAATAGAAAGACTATAGAAACACTATACTGATTAGTTGATTATCTTATCACAAATTATTGAGATTATTTGGAGGATGTGGAATATTATTAATGCTATGAACCGTTTAGTGCATACGCATACGTACTCATTTTTTACCTCCTCTTTTCCTTTTCTATACACACAATTGCAGTTTAAATAATAATAGTAGTGGTCAATTACCATCGAAAGGGAATATATTAAATTTATCACATATCCGAATGAACACTTTATTTAGTATGCCGTTTTTAGTCTAGGGGTAAGGATCTCCCGTCTGTCAAATAGAAAACTCATTATTATTGTAATTCGAAGAAAACATTTTGAAGCCTAATTCCTTTCAATTCTTAAAGTGAATTCCTAAGCAAAATGGTAAAATGTTTTTCGGAAACTAAAAACGGATTATTACAATTCATCAAAATCTAACAATTCGAAAAGGCCACGTCATATTTAAACCCCGACCACTTTTTTCTTCCTTCTGATATTCTTTTATGAGTGAAATGTACTTTAGGTGTCCTTCTCTACAGCTCTGGAATGTACCATTTTTTCAAAGTTTGGTAAGCAAGCATTTCGACTAAGTAGTGAGGAACAAAAACAAAACAAACAAACAAAAAAAAAAAAGCAAAAAAAGAACAAAAAAAAACAAAAACGAAAAACAAACTGTTTTGATGAGCTCATCAGTTCCTAAGTGTACTTTCGGATACGGTGGTAGAGGAGTATCAATATTGATATTTTTTAATCAGTATCATCTAGGGTTTCTATCTTTTTAATATCATATTCCTTTTCCTGGTAGACAAAATCAGGGCTGTTCAGATCCTGATCCACCCTTTCACACTAGACACAACTCGAGGTTCACTTTGGTAATACGACTGGGGTTCTGAAATTTTATATTTCAGTGGCATAATCATCATCAACAAATGACATTGATCAACCGTCCTCTATTTTATTATAATTAAACAAATAGATTTATATAAAAATATAAAATCAGTCAATGAAGTTAGTTCATGTCGTTGAGCAGACGCATAATTCCTACATAAATACGCATTTTGTTAAAAGATGTGACATAAAACTGTACTTTTTTCTAATAATTTATAATGGTCCAAGTTCTTAGCATCTAAATTTTGAAAGCCAATTCTAATCGGCCAGTGTTGACATGAAAGCACAATAGTGTGAGGTGTTGATATGCATCTCCGATTGAATATTGTATATGTATATATGCACGTGTAACTGCTTGTGTACATGCGTGTATATATATAGTTTAATAATTAAATGAGTGTGTGTATAAATATGGCTTAGTGTGAAAATGTGTTACAACAATCGCATCTCTAAGATAATGAATGTGTGTTCGTGACTCCAAATTCGAAGCCGTTCGTGTGTGACAGGAAATTTCCAAGCTAATGCCCCCAATCCAACCGCACAGATACTTTTCTTTCGAACATTTTGTTTTCTTCGCTTCCGATCTGTTGCCATTAAAAGTGCCGATAGAAAATATAAAAAGGTAAGATCATAATGAAAAATAAACTGGAAAAAGCAATTCAAAATACAAGGGTAGATTTCTACCACTTTAACTTACTGACAGATTAAATAAACTGTAAACAGTAAAGTTACATATCAATATATATATATATACATATATATATATATATATACAAATACACACACACACACATATATATATATGTGTTAATATGTGTGCATGCGTGGTAGACAGAGAAAGAGAATGTGAATGACTGAGTGAAACAAAGAAAGAAAGACAGAAAGATTAACTGATATATTTGAAATGTATATATGTATTTCGACAGTGATACGAAGACGTTACACTATTTTGAATTTATATTCACCGAATGGGGCTCCATTTCAAATAGAAATATGTTGTACAGCTTTCTCATTAATCTCCTTTGTAAAGACGTGAACCAATGTCTCCTTGCGGTCTTTTCCATCATTAAACATTTACGGTACAATAAGATGCATAAGTAATTTATGTGCCCAGAGAGAGAGAGAGAGAGAGAGAGAGAGAGAGAGAGAGAGAGAGAGAGAGAGATCAAGGGGACCCGAGATAGTTCTTGCAACGTTATCAGCCATAACAGACTGAAGTCATTAATATATATATATATGTAAATATTTAATTGAATATGGCTGACAAGGATGATTTAATCAATTTTATAAAGTTTTTCCATCATTCTAACATTTTTTCCGTTTTTTTAGGAACTAAAGAATATAAAAATTGTCCATTGTTTTTATGGTTAAAGAACTGACCGAAAGTATTGACCGGAACAATAAGAACTATGGACATGTTTGACTGTATAAAATGTATTTTTGTGTTGATTTTTATAATAATAATAAGAGCGTTTAACGCGAAATAAACGCTTTGAAAGAAAGGTTGCTGCTCAAATATATAACACTTAATATTTGATATTATCACGACTCGGATTAACTCAATGGATCAACACCAATGATGTCACCTAGTGGGTTAACCGAATCAGTAATAAGACCAATTGTTCGTTCATCCAGTTTGATATCGTTGACTATTATCTTTCTATTTCCAAAGACTTGTTCACTTTGGCGTTAGAATTCGCGATGGAGTTTTCCGAGGAACGGATAATAATCATGAGTGCAAAACGATTCGTACTCATCCAAAACAAAGAACAGTGGGGGAAAAAAGGTGAGGACCTATTTGACATCACTTTGGGATCTCTAGACTCCGCTGAGCCCTTAAATCTTATTGGCCTATTTATCCTGTATTACTTGAAAGCATATAACGATATGGGTTGTACAAGCATGATGGTCTTGTGGTGGTAAAATTTTCCACAAATGTTAAAGCCAATAGAATAAGACAAATTAATACACGGGAACTGACGTCTTAACCTTAAGGTAACTATCAAAACTAATCTAAAACAGGTAGACTTCCTAGATATAACACTTAATCTAATCGATGAAACATACTCTCCCTACTTAAAAAACTAACACTAATCCTATATACATCCACCCTGAATCTAACCACCCTCGATCAGTCGTCAAGCATATACCCTTCTCTATTGAAAACAGAATTAGTAACAATTCTTCTAATGAAAATATTTTTTATAAACATTAGCAAATTTTATGACACAGCACTTAAAAACAGCGGCTATAAATGCCCTGACCTGAAATAAAATTAACATAATAACTACAACAACTACAATAAAAATAGAAAGAGAAATATCACTTGGTACACCCCCCACAATTAACTAAATGATAAGTACTAAGTTAAGGCATAAATTCCTAAAATTGATTGAAAAACACATCCCTAAAAATAAACCTCTTAGCAAAATTTTTTAACAGAAACACACTAAAATTAAGCTATAACTGTAGTGATAACCTTGAGAAAATCATCAAAAAACGTATTCATAGAATTTTAAACAGATATAATAAACTAAACAATCAACAGCATCCTAAAAACCTAACAATCAAAATAACAATAATTGCAATTGCCGAAAACCTATTGAGTGTCCATTAGCCAATAAATGTCTGACTCGATAGTCTACCTATGCTCTATTTCTACTATAGAAAATCCCACAGTAATATTATATCAAGTGTACCAAGAATATTTTTAAGACCCGCCATTACTTTCACACCTTATCTTTTAATAAAAATTACCTCAATAGCACATTGCTTTCTACTTATTGGCAATTAAAAGATGACAATAAAACCCATACCGTAAAATAGAAAATATTAAAAAATAACAGAATTTGTAAATCTTTACATAAGCCATGTTTTCTATGTTTAAAAGTAAAATTATAAATTATCAAATTCTCAAAACTAAACTTACTTAATAAACATAGCGAAGTAACCTCTATTTGTCATCATCGTCTAAAACATACCCTAGAATATAGTTAATTTTTTAAAATATAGTTAAAATATAACATTTATTTTAAACTTTAAAATATAGTTTAAACTTTCTAATAGAGTTAAAAGGTTAAATATTTAAATTTTAAATATAGTTAAAATATAGTTATTTAAAAATATATAGATGAAAATTTAAAATTTATTTTAAATATAGTAATTTTTTAAAAATATAGTTAAATTTTTACCTCAAAATATAGTTATTTTTTCTTAATATAATATCACTAGACATCTATAATCTACCCCTAGCATATATTGATCGATTTTCCTACCTTTCGATTATTTAATTTGTTGCAGTTTAATCGATAGATCATCCACTGAGTCGTCTACATATGTTTGACGAGTAGTGTATTAACCCTCTAGGGCCATTCGTATCATATTTGATACAGTATTTCCCTATAAGGAAACATTTGGTATTTCCCTATAAGGAAACATTTGGTATTCATTGACTGAGCAGTCAGTACTGCTTTCATTTGAAATTTATAAAATATTTCTCTTAAAAAATTTTTCGGGAAAATATTTCTTTCAAGGCTTGTTTTCATACTGTATCAAATATGATACGAATGGCTCTAGAGGGTTAAAAAAACAAAAAAACTAAACTTTCCTGTCTTTATCACTTGTCCACTATTTTGATTTGAATAATAACTTAAAGAAAATCCAGTAACCGTTTCGCAATGACACGCGTTAATTTTTCAAAGTTGCAATATTGCAACATATGTATCTCAATTAATTTCATCACTGGTATAAAAAATGTCTGGATCTTATGTCATTTTAAGTCTATCTCCCTTTACACATGCAATTAAATTTCTCCTATCATGACCTGATTTCTTACTGGTTAGCTGAGATAAACTTCAAAAAAAAAAAAAAAAAAAAATCCTCCCGTCTTAACTGTTTAGATTTGGTAAAAAATTGTGTTGTTTTCCAAGCTTCTTTATGTAATAATTCCGAACAGTAAAAAAATATTTCACTGGCTGACGAGTTGCTAAGATAATACCGAAACACAACGGCACTTATGTTTTTATTATAAACTTATAAAAATATTAACACACACACACACACGCACGCACACACACACACATATACATATATATAACTTAAGACAAATATATTTTTTAATCAACAAGTAAACTTAAATGAATTGAAAATTGCTGAACAAATACACAAAACACACACACATTTAAAAGCATCTGACTTTGTAGTACCCATATTTTTGGCATTGACTTAAAACATTAAATTGTATCACTTACTAGGGTTTAAATATATGTATATATTACATATCGAGTCGCAGCCGGGTTCAGATTTCGGAAACGACCGAAATAGATAGATAGATAGATAGATAGATAGATAGATAGATAGATAGATAGATAGATAGATAGATAGATGATGAAATATAGTTTTAAGATATGCTATATTTATGAGTAAATGAGATAGAGAATATGCAAATTTAAAAGTGGACACTAAGGTCGTTACCAAGCCGCTTATTAAGAAATAAAACATTAATAGCAAACAATTAAAATTTTCAGTCTTATTCTCTTAACTTCCCAAATATCCCTTGTCAAAGTGACAGTAAATTGATTTTATATTTTAAATCAATTTCTGCCTCTGAGGAGGGGATTTTACACATACACACACGAGCGCACGCGCACACGCGCACGCGCGGGTGTGTCGAGTAGCGATTGGGTGGGGTGTGATTGATTTGTTCTTGACTCGACTTAAAAATACTAACACGTAGGTACTGGTTCTGTTTTTTTTTTTTTAATTTTTCTCGAGTGGTTTCTTATTTAAACTTATTTATAAATGGAACTTTGTGTCTGTGTCTGTGTGTGTGTGTATCCGTTACCTATAGACTCCGAAACGGCTGAACCGATTTTCTTGAAATTTTACACAGTTGTACTATAAGCGTCTGCGAGTGTTCTTAGCTAGGTTTTGTGTCGAGGTACACCTGATAAATATCGAAAATCGATAATCGAAAAAATCGGGTTATAGAAGGAGTGGTCCGATTTTAATCAAATTTGATACACTCATAGACAAAGACATAAGAAACGATATTCAGAATTTTCAAGGTTGCAGTTCTTACAATAGCGCAGAAAATTTCATATCGATACCAGGAAACCGAAATTTTATTTACATCCATTCATTTTTCTTTCAGTCTACGGTTTCGCTTTAACTGGAAACAACTATTGCTTTTTAGTCTTTCGTGCCAACGTCCAAAGAGTCTGAGCTCCAGTACTATGGATTAGTTTTAAAGCTTTCATTACACCCGAGCAACGCCGGGCTATACTGCTAGTAGGTAATACTAATCAATTCTTGGGGCTATCAGTAGTCATAGGCATGTCACAGGAGACATCTATTCATACCTTCATGTGTAAATGACCCCATAACTTCGTAACTAAATGTAAGAGATGTACATTTTAAAATGAAAACTTAAAAGAAAACAAAACAATTTTTCTTTATTAGCAACGATGGTGGAAAATACTAGAACTAAAAATATAGATTTTGGGCAATTTGAAAAAATCATTAAAATTGAAGAGGCAAATTGTCAAATGCAATAAAAGATGTCTGAATATTTACCCATATGAAAAGCAAGCAGTGGACAGCCATGACCACTTAAGATCTGAAGGTACATAGCATAAGAAGATGAGTGTTCTTCAACAGAAATATTTTATATAGACTGGATTCGAATATCGACCACTGACGTCACTGAGAAGAAAAAAATTGTACCAGTTACCCCAGCCATCTAGTAAGCCGTATGAATATATGAAAAGAGATCGAAATAAAGTGAGTTTGGCATCTTTGCTAATACTTAAAGACACTTATCTTTCTTCACTTGCTTCGATTAAATTTGGCGGGCAACATGCAACGCTCAAAACCTAATCTTGACGCAGTTTTTGTTTGTGTTTTTTTATTATCGAAATTCCTGTGAAATTTCCTTTCTTAAGCTTTCCTTTGCCTATGTTTATTTTCACTTTTCAGGCACACTCACATACATACACACATACACATGTTCGTGAACACGTACATATATATACGCACACGCACAAGCGTGGAGACACGCACAGCCAATCAAGATGATTGAGAGAAATGCTTGCTGACATGTGCTTTCCACGTTTTCTTTCTTCACTTAGCTGTGCATTGGATTGAAAAGCATTTTAAAACTCTTAGCTTCTATTAGTGGACAAATATTTTTTGTGTCAACAATTATGTTCCACACACCCAGAGTGGAACGCTTAGCTTAAAAAAAATATGCGTTGGTAATAAGTTTGTTTTTAAAAATCTTCTGTTTTTTGTATGTGATTTGCTGTATCCTGCTCGTGAAAGACTGATTCGTTTGTTAGGCTTTTATTAGAATATCAATATTTTGCCTTTACCTACCAAGTGAGCAAATTAGATTAACGTATGTAATGTATTTATATTTACAGAGGTTACTATTGTTCGATAAAAGGTCAAACAGGAGTAATAAGACACGGTTGCACCAATTTTCAAAATGAAGTGAACCTGCTTGCTTGCATTGCAAATAAGCAGACGACATCCGGAGATTTAACCCGGAATAGAACACCGACCAGTGGTGGGAAATTTTTTAATTATCTCGGCCTCCGGTTAGGTCCTTCTTGCTAAATATGGAACAGCTTCATTTGCCAGATATATTGTTGTTCCAGTTTTTCAAACAGGGAACACATCAATTGAAATCTGTACTCGAAATCCTCGCTTTATACTTAATAACTACTAGCAATGTATCAGCTTATATGTTCTTTCTACCTCGGATAAAAGTGTTGCTTTTACTAGGATCAGATTATATGTCCTTTCTGCCTAAGATTAAAAGTTTTGCTCTTACTAAGATTAGATTATCTGTGCTTTCTGCCGAGGATCAAAATTTTACTGTGATTAGGATCAGAGTATCTGAGCGTTCTGCCTAGGATTAAAGTGTCGCACTGACTAGGGTCAGTGTATATGTACACTAGAATCAAAATGTTTATCTAAGAGCAGAGTATCTGCGGTCTCTGTCTACGATTCAAATGTTGCTCTGACAAGGATTCATACAGCAGGTATGCGCTCTGCCTATTTTCTAAGCTAATTTTAAAATGCTTTTCATGCAGCAGAGTGTTGATATAGTGGGTTTTCCCTTACCTAGTTACCAACAGGTTCGAATTCACCTAACATATAACTTGTGAGACACTCATGCTAAAAAACTGAAATGGTAATGATAAATGAGGTGTGAAATATAAGCAAAAGAGAAGGGGTTAGGAAGTGGCAACTTTGAGGATTAGAAGGATATGTAACGGGAGATCCTTTGACTTGAAACTTGTCAAGTTTAAATCGTTCAAGGAAGCACGTTAATCTGTTCAAAAAAGAGGCAGTTTAAGGGGTAAAGCCCCCAGAGTAGAACTTCCTTCTTACCTTTGTAACACTGAGAAAATAATAGCGATTCGATTTCATGGAATGATGTGTTCTTGCAGTAAATGTTTGAACTGATGGAACTGGAGTATGAAGCTGCTTCGACCATTTTTCATAGAAATAGCAACAGGTTAGAAGCAGGCTTGCAATGTTTTGTCTATTGTTGATCGTTCATTATTATATATGCTTTATTAAGCTTGATTAGGTTTATCATTAAACCAGATTTCAGGAAGTGTATATTGACATAGTACTGAAAATTGGGTGAATTTGCCATGAAAACTTTTCGATTTTAGACATACCACTCTTAACTTATTAATAACCTGAAATTATCAAAATGCAGTCATACAGGCGATTAATAATTGGGCAGATAATAGTAGAAATTGAGTTAACTAAGAAAGTATCAGAAGTTAAACGCAACAGTGAAGTCTGACATTGAGAAATATGAAAAGTAACCCAGAATCGATTGCTTGAAAGTAATCGTCCACAAATTTTATATATTTATAAACATTTTCGCTCATACTAAACTTACTATGAAGCAATTACAATTAATTTCCATTATGGCAATATAAAATTTTATGTGATTGCTTTATAGATTTTATCGTTTGTTTAAAAAATCAGTTACATTGGAAAAAGGGGATAAAATGACAAAAAGTTAAATGCCCTTCGGTGACATCCCCCAAACGCGATGTATTACAATAGTTGGGATCTGAAAGACTCGCTGATGCCGACATTAACCGAATCGTCTTAGTCTGTCCAAAAACGCAGCGAGGATAGAACGCACAGTAGAAAACCTAAAATTGCGTTGCGGAAGACATTCATATCTGTTGTGGATTCTTGTTCAAAAACCACACAAAATAATAATAACAAAAAACAGATATGGAGAGATAAAATGTAAGTATATTGAACAAAATATATACAACCTGGAACACAGGTTAGTAATCCTGGAATACTAAGAATAATGTTAGTAGAAATCAAATATATACAATCTTGTAGATAAGAAGTAAGTCTGGGTAATAAGTCTATATTCTTACTGACCAACTAAGCGACGGTCCAACTACTCAACTGAACTCCGACAATCACCGCTGTTCTTTGTATAGGTAGGATTATTTGTACACCTTAGACGAGTCCATTTATTGTGTAAAATGGGTGCTCCCCAACAATATCATTATAAGACATTCATATCACTGTAAGCGTAAATACAACCTAAAGGCAGAAAGGTGATATTTATTTGCTATTTTGATTCACAGAAGAAAATTGACTGCTGATTCGTGTGTGTTTTACTAATTTTTTCTAAGTCCAACTTCCATGCGGGTTTGGCCGCTGACTTTCCTGTTTGGAGATTGATGGAGTGAGGCTTTCAGTCAACATCCAGCCATTCATTTTGATAATCGTTATTAATCCGACTATGTCATTTGTAAAATGACCACTTAAGATGGTGGCAAACCGCGAAAGACTCGTGCGGTTTTAATTCCTTGTCGTGGTTGGGTTTCTTATTCATTATAGTCTTTGTGCAGATTTCGTCTTTCTCAATCCGTTGTCCACTGGTTTTAAGTGTCATGTAAAAAAAAAAAAAAAAAAAAAAAAAAATCAGAAGAAACAGCACAAAAGAAAAAAGAACAAATGTCATTAACATTCTGAGAAGATTCATTGTTTTTTGATGTGCCTCGATTAAACCCGATAACCTTTAACTTTCTTCGATTACAAATTCACCACAATAATATTTTTCAAGTGACCCTGCTAATGGCTTATTTGTCAAATCACTCAATTCTGCGACTTTATTTTGTCTCTCAAGTGCTACAATTATATTCATTATGGCTCTGGAAATTTAGAAACTAAAAGGAATAAAATGTTGTAAAAGTTAATTTTTATAGGCTTTGTAATTATGGAAATTGTATTTGTTTTAATTTCTGGCTTGCCTTTGCCTATTCAATCATCTCTAATATTTCATGAATTGTTTTGAGTTAGCATTTTCTATTTGAAAAACGGTACGCGTTCTTCTCAGACAAAGAACGAGGATGACGATTCTGCTTTCAAACACTGAAGATGCCATTTTTCTTAAACTTATAGCCATCTTTTTGTTTCTTAGATTATGTTGATAAGCGCACGCAGGCACACACACACACACACACACACACACACACACACACACACACACATATATATATATATGAGTTCAGTATATTTGGGAAGCAGTTTATATATATATATATATATATATATATATATATATATATAAAGGCACGAGGAATTCTTAGCTTAGTCGATGCGTTTCATTATTTGATGGATTTTATCAAGACAAATGTAAGAGTTTTAATTTGCAACAAGTATTTATAAACAGAAGTACTGAAAGTAAAGATAAACTATGGAGGACGCGAAGTGATTTAATTTAATTTAATAGCATTATTTATTTTACAATCTAGAACATATTTATGGTAATTGGTGTTTCTGTTTGACCAAAAACATTTAATTATTTAAATTCTCCCAGGACTTGTTCTTATAAGTAACACAAAATAGCGAAAGAAAAAAAAAAAGCGAAACAGAAAATAATTTCTTATAATTTGATAAAATTAGAATAGTTAAAGGTAGCAAATAATAAAAAACCTTTTTTTGTAAAAAAAACAAAAGAAAAACATTGAAAACATAACTTAATTTATTTGTGAATAAGTACTGAAAGTGTCATTAAAATTCGACAATGAAGATAATTTTTGCAAGAATTTTCAAATCGATGCGTTTTACACTTCAAATTTCCCGTACAAATTTATGTTCTTTCGTTGACTCAAAAAAAAAAAAAAATTCCAAGGTTCGAAAAAAGTTAAAAAATAAATTACTTAAATTATTCTTTAACCTTTCATCTTAATAATAACATCACGGTGTGGACGGTAAAATTTCATTTTTTTATTACGCAGCCTCCTCTTTTTTTGTCGAATTTTTAGCGGTACCTACTCTTCATTATTGCATTTATAACTAATTTTAATTCGTCTTAAGATCGCTGTTCATTATATATATATATATATACAAACTCTCGTGTTGTTATTATTTTATTATTAGACAGTATTTTTGTTATTTTTAATACAATATTTGGTGGATATTATAAATATATAAATACACGGGTACGGAAGGTGTCACGCTTGGTATCACAGATGCCGAGTTGGAAAGAGAGACAGAGAGTAAAACATAAAGAGAGAGAGAGAGGAAACAAAAGTGAGTGTAATTCAGAGGAATTGGAGGGGGGTATTATCTGAGATAACGGCATATATTTGCATTGAGGAGTTAAATCATATTTTGTGACTTAACGATTAATTGAGGACAAATTCGACCATAAACTGCAAATGATCTTTGAAATCTATTTTCGCGAGTTTATATTAATTTCATACATGTTTATTTCCATGATCGGACTGTTGCCCTCATCTTTATTGTCACATTCCTAATGATATCAGCCGGAACAATGTAAATAGTGTAAATAACTACAATACCTAATCTCAGAAATATAAACAAATTTTTATTTCCTTACTGTATAATTTCTCCGTTCTGTAAAATTCAGCTTTCTTCACTCGGTAAAGGCTGATTAAATCTCAAGAACACACATGGAAAAATTTAAGAGAAGACAAGTAATTTTAAAATTACCTTTCATGTATTTATATAATTTATATTTAATCAATTCCGTTTTATTTAAAATTAACGAAGCTCTGCGTTATACAGCATTTCAGTATTTTAAAGAGAGAATATGTCACATTTCTTAAGAAAGCAAAGAAAAGTGAAGAGAAAAACTAATGCATGGTGTTACGAACATAGGACCAGACCAGCTCTCAATTTCATACAAATCTCGGACAAACATAGATTTTTGTTATGAACATGCAAAGAGGTGAATCCAAATAATATAAGGATCTTGTACAAAGGTCTGGTTTGTAAGGTTTAAAATAAAGTTTGTATTGTTGTCCGGGTTTGCTCAGATTCTGTTAAATGTATTTTGATGAAGACGGCTGTTAGAGGAATGTATGAGGAGAAAGATAAAAGATTAAAAGAACAGAAAGATAGATAAATTAACAAAATTTGTATTGTTGTCCTGATTGGCTCGGGTTCTATCAATTGTATTTCAATGTTGCTAGTAGAGGAATGTATGAAGAGAAAGATAAAAGATTAGAAAGTATGGAATGAATGATCAATTAATAAAATTTGTATTGTTTTCCGGGTTAGCTAGGGTTCTATTAAATGTGTTTTGATGTCGACGGCTGGTAGAAGAATGTATAAGGAGAAAGATAAAAGATTAGAAAAAGCGGAAGGAATGATTAATTAATAAAATTACTATTGTTGCTCGAACTTGATCGGTTTCTATCAATTGTATTTTGATGTCGAAGTTTGGTAGAAGAATGCATGAGGATAAAAATAAAAGACTAGAAATAACGGAATGGATTATGAATTAATAAAATTTGTATTATTATCCGGATTGCCTCGGGTTCTATTGTATTTTGATGTCGACGGCTGGGAGAGAAAAGTATGAGGAGAAAGATAAAAGATTAGGGACAACAGTATGAATGATCATTTAAGAAATTTTGTATTGTTGTCCGGATCAGTTCGGATTCTATTAACAGTATTTTCAGGTCGACGACTAGTAGAGGAATTTTTGAGAAGCGAGATAATAGATTAAAAACAACGGAATGAATGATCAGTTAATAGTTTAAATAAGAGAAAGAAATTTTAATATACTCATAATTCCAACAAGCGATATTCGATAGTGGAGAGGAAAATATTTATGTATACGATGTATGCGATACATATAAAAAGTTTATACGTGTGTTTGAGAAGAAGGTATAAATTGTTTAAAGATACTAAAGATATTTGCCTTAGTTGAGAAGAGAATGTTCGTGTATATAAAACAGTCAGTCAGTAAATTGCGATACGTGATACACGCTTAGGCGATCATGTCCGAAAGAGACACGACCGACTGGGCATAAACTTTTTCCGTAATAGATTGCCATTACTTTCTGCGGTAGATTAGTTGCCAAGCAAGGCTATAGAATCCAGTTTGCTCTGTTATTTGATCCATAACTGAAGGAGGGAGACGGATTATTGCCTTTCCCAAGTGTATTTGCGATTAAGTGAATGCATCAAATTCAACTAGAATTCGATTTCGACGATTTGATTTCACTTTCTGCACTACAATGCACATCGTCGTATTTTACAAAAAACAAAAAACAAAAAACAAAAAAACAAAAACAAACAAACAAACAAACAAATAAAAAACAAAACAAAACAAAAAACAAAACAAGAAAAACACTATTCTTACTTGTGTTGAATTTTTGCTGAGGTTCAGGTGAGAAAACTGGATATTTTTCAGGAGATATGATTACCCAAGACTGTAGCCCATATTCTTGCTTAAAGTCAGTGAAACTGAGAATTCAAAATCTTCCCATTTTAGCAAGGCTGAATGTTAACGGCCGTTTCGTTCGACTCTGTTTTCATCTCTGGACTTTTGCGCCTTTTTTTCTTTTCACGAGGCTAGTCTTCCAAGAAAATAAATTTTTGTTTTATAACCCACACGGACGAACACGTCTTTTACTTTCCCTGCCCACTGACGGTCAGTTAACAATTATTGATATTAACACTTAGTTTAGAGTGGGAAGTGGGTATTTTCTTTTTTTTTTTTCTACCTATATGTCTCTTCCCCTTATCTATACGTGTACACGTAACAATGATCATCAGCAAAAAGAGCACCCCAAAATACCAACTAAAAATCGGGAGCCTCTAAAATCAGACAGGTACAGAAATTTAAATACCTGGGAAGCATTCTGACAGTGGAGAGAAAGTGCGACACTGAGATCTGCGGCCAAGGACGCATTTCAAAAGCTAAGTAGAGTATTGAGAGACAGAGAGATTTCGTTAGAAACAAAGAAAAGAGTACTAGACTGTTATGTGATATCTGTCCTCCTATATGACAGCGAATGCTGGACAATCTTCTCAAAGATGAAGGAGAGACTCGAAGTAACAGAAATGTGGTTCTACACAAGGATGTTGAAGATACCATGGATCGAACATGTGAGTAACGACGAGGTTTTGGAAAGGATGCGAACAAAAAGGAAACATACTTGGCATCAGGAAGAGAGTGCTGATGTTTCTGGAACACGTAATGATGAAGGAGGGCTGACAGATAGAGAGAAAGAGAGGCATGGGAAAGCAGTGCGAGACCTGCTTGATGAGCCTGAGTAGGTGGTTGGCAAAGCAGGGTTTGGGAGAGATACCAAGAAAAATATATTACGAGCTACAAGGGAAATCTATGATTGCCTACGTCCTGAAAGGACACAGCATATACAGAAGATCTGAGAATGGTCGTCGGTTGAAAAGTATAGAGTGTATCATTACAAAAATTTCTAGTAAATCCGTTTAATTTACACAGTCCCTGTTAGTTATTATTGCTATTTCATTATTAGTTTTACCCTACCTTGTTGCGTCTTTCTTTCTTTCTTTCTTTCTTTCTTTCTTTCTTTCTTTCTTTCTTCATACACCAATTCCTTATTCCACTTCTTTGCAGGATTTTCACAACCATATTGTAATTATTTGTTTCTTTCTTGCCTGTCACTTCTTTCAGTCTCTTCATTTCAGTTCTGCGTCCCAAAGGAACGCCAGATATTGTTACTTTCGACCAAAAGGGCGACTTATTAGCAATGGCCAACTGAATTTGGTGGAGGCCAGCCCAACTCATTATCTAAACAAGCGCTCACATCCGATATCTGTTCACATAACCAAACTGTTGGCCATCTTATGAATATATTTACGGCTAATTCTCAACGGGACGCCGACCCATCGCCCTGTGTCTTTTGTGATTGGCCACTTGCAACTCTTTTCGATCGTTCTACTTTCAAATAAAACATCCTTTCTAGTTTCCCGGTTAACTCTCTCATTTCTCTCTCTCTCTCTCTCTTTCACATGTCAAATATACATATACATAAGCTTACAACTATATATATATATATATATATATATATATATATATATTTCAGGGTGCCCACAAATACAGGTAATACAGGAGTAAATAGCTGTGTAAGCGTATGTACATACGGGTGTTAAGTCTGAACAACATAGTGGTTAAGTAGCATGCGTAAATTGTTTTTTGAACTTAATCTTAATCTTAATCAATGACATAAAAATCTTAAGCCTCGAATTGAGTTATTAGGTTTCTATTCGAAGAGTGTACAATCTTCTATTTAATTTTGCTACTTGATTTCAAGGCAAGAAATTTAAAACGTTTTTCTGGATTTAAGGGAAATAACGAAAGTGGGAGGGTTAATGAAAATAATTCTAGAACTTCAGATGGCAATAGCCATGTACAGTTGTGCGAGTGCTGTCAGCATTACTACTTTCCAGGCATGAAATAATGTTTTTCTTTCTTTCTTTCTTTCTTTCTTTCCACTGTTTTCATGAGTTTTTATTATTTATATTATATTTAATATAATAAGGGATATTCATCTTGTCCGTTTCATCCGCTAAATCAGAGTTAATCACAACTAGAACTCGGGATTAAACATTGGGCAATGTCTGGTGAATACGGCGGGTGCGGTAAGACTTAACATTTAAGCCTTTTCAAGTAGGTTTTCCTCCTTTTTGCAACGTGTGGCCTAGCGTTGTCTTGTTGCAAAATCACTTTGTCGTATCTCTGCTCAAATACCGGCCGTTTTACTTCATTGCTCGGCTCAAACGCATCAATTGTCGTCGACAGTGATCACCCGGGATGATTTCGGTCGGTTTGAGAAGCTCATAATATCTGATCCTACCAAATATAGAGTAGAAGCTTCGAACCATGGATATTCAGATTTGCTGCCGATGTTGATGCATGGCCAGGTTTACCCCACGATCTTCTGTACATAGGGTTATCGTAGTGTATTCACTTTTCACCGTCTGTCAGGGCATGATGCAAAAACCTTTCCTTTTCTGCCGTTGAAGCAGCTGCTCACACATAACAAGACGCCGTTCGACGTCTCTCGGATTCAACTCGTACGGCACTAAATGTCTTGCTTTTCAATCATCCTTAATGCTTTCAAACGTTTTTAAACTTTTGTATGATCAACTTCTAATGATTCTGCAACTTCAGCTTACGCCTGACACGAGTCTTCATGAAGTAATACCTTCAATTTTTCGTCCTCTAACTCTTTCGGTACGCCAGAGCGTTCTTTATCTTCAACATCAAAATCACTATTTTTGAAGCGTCTAAACCAATATATGAATGTTCTTTCCTATAGAGCCTGGTCGCCGTAAGTCTCAACAAGAATTCTGTGTGCTTCAACTGCAGATATCTTTTGAATTAAGCAGTGCGTTAAAATTACCTGCAAAAACTCTTCCTTTAGCACGAAATCCGACATGTTTGACGCTATAAAAGTTGCTTACACTTCGGCCAAATGAGATACACTGAATTTCAAGCTTGCTTATAGTACTTCCTTATAAATGCTTTATCATCTGAAACTACACGAACGAAGTTATGGGAACGCCATCTGTTGGAAAACAGCGAGAACTTATTCAAGGTCTTAATAGATCTACTGAAGTTTATTTCAGTCGTCTTATCCACTCACTTTCTCTCTCTCTATCTCTCTTTATTATCTTGGCATCATTCTTTAAATGAGAACCTGGTTTAGGAGAGTTATCTTTGAAATGTTTATGGGCTTTTGAACAATGTCACGAGTTTAATCCCTGGTTCTGGTAGTGCTAAAAAATCCCATAATCTGATTAAATGGATACAAAGAGAGTAGTAATTATGACAACGGAACGAAAACAATATGCTCTTTGAATTGAATAAATGATTCGCTTTCCGAAAAGGTTACAGAGCATAACAACATACATATGACGTGCACGAGTGTCACAATAATCGGAACATTATGATCATAACAACCAAAATATTGTACTCATCCTAATGTACTTTTATTTTTGCTTTATGTTTTCTTTATTTTTCAATTAAAAAGATGTTAGTATTTATTGATATCTTATTGAATATTAAGCACACGTGGTTATATACACATCCATATCTTGATTCAATAGATGTAATTTCGCCAAGGACACTATATGTAACAATATCGATTCTATGCCCAACCATGCCTATTATGGGCGTTTTCTTTTTTGTTGAAAAGAATCCTTACTAAAATATTCTTTTCACAATTGATATTTATGATCCAAATCAAGCCTAGTAATAAAAAAAAGCTTCAAAAGACAAAACCATTTATAAAATGTTTAAATCAATTGCAAGGATATTGAGAATTGTCTCTTGAGTCCCCAGATGGTTCTTTCACGAGCATTCTGTTAGCTATGCCTTTTTTCTTTATCGTTCTCCTTCTTCTCAGGACTTTAGCATATTATCCAAAATTTCTGACAATATAGAAATAGCTGTCCTACCCTACTCTCTCTACATTCATCTGCGAGCAATTTTTGTGCTTAATAATTTTAATACCAATCACATCAAGTGGCTTAAACATTCTAATGTTACTGATGTTGCCGATATTCAAACTTTTAACTTTTCCATTGTTCAGTCTCTCTTGACTACCTGTTGGAAATTCTCTTTTGTAATTCCAATCTAAGAACTCAGTCGAACTGTTTGACCATTCTAAATATTTGTCTATAAGCCTTCTACGTTCTTTTGATAAATTACTAGAGAAGCTTATCAACTCTGAAGTGGTTAAGCATCTCACCTTGCAGAATTTCATTTTGGAGAAGCAATTTGGTTTTCGCTTCTTTGGATTAATTACTGATATATTAACGATCATTGCTGAAAAGATCTATCAAAGTTTAGATAAGAATGGTGAAACTCGGACTGTTGGATATTTTGAAGGCATTTTACAGGATTTGGCATACAAACTGAAAAGTTATGGCATTTCTGGACTAATTTTTGAAGTGATTCAGTCTTTCTTATCAAATCATCAAATGAAAGTCTTGAACAGTCTCTCTTTTAGGTAGATTTCGATGGTCAAATTGATAGCTGATCTCAGAAATGACTTACAGTCTGTTGTTAACTGGGGCAAGGAATTTTAGGGCCTCAAAAAAACGAAAACTTATAATCGTCTGAGAGAAGCCTTTCTGCCTTCCATCAACATGACTGATGCTAAACTCTAGGAAAGTGACTCATTGCGCCTCTTGAGCTAACATTTTCAGCTTAAAAAAGCAAAAATATTATATCGAATTAATTCCTAAGTTAGCTACTAGGAAATTTGGTTCGCTGTGTCAATTTTTCAAGTCTAAATCTATCTTACATATTTATAAGTCATGCTTAAAATATTGCTGCGCATATGGTCTGATACTCCTGCAATATATTTACAGATCCTTGATAAAATCCAAAGAAAGATCTGCAATATCATTAGTCCTAACGTGGCATCTCGGTTTAAATCACATGTTTAAATCATTCCCACTGCCGTAATGTAATTTCCTTGTGCTTTTTTAATTAATACTTTCATGGTAATTGTTCTGAGGAAATAAAGTACCTAGAGTGTAATAATTTAAGATCTGTACTAAATTGGTCGCAAGATCTCGCCATTTTACAATTCAAATGGCTACATGTAATCGAATATTCTATGCTAATAGTTTCTTTTCTCGCACTACTCACTTGTGGAACTCTCTTCCGGCTTCTTGTTTTCTAGCCATATTTCATTTTCAAAAATTTAGATGCAATGTTATTTTTTTAATTCCTGTTATTTTATTTTTCTCGTTCCTTAATAAAGTTTAAGTTTTCTTATATTCTTTCACACTTAGTAACACCCTGCATGTTAGTAGCTTTGTTGACTTGCTTGGATTGAAATTATTAAAATAAATCAACCCTTCCATTATAAAAAAAATATTCAGTCGTAAAATGACACTCTTTTTGCATTTTTATTTTATCTAAAAATTGTTAAGTATTTTATCGATTGATCGGGTGTTGGTTTGAATTTTGCACAACGCTAAATGGGTTCAAATACTGACCACTAGCGCCGATGAGAAATACGTAATAGTTTGAGTTTCTAAATAAGATTGTTGCTTTTTTACCGTATATAGTCGCGGATAAGGTGAGCGGAAATTGGGGTCAGCGCATGCGCGAATAATTGTTTTAACTTGAAAGGAAAGAGATTAGCTATCGACATTAATAATATTCATCAGTTCCTATCAATTAACACTTGAGAAAATATGTAGAAATTCAGTCAGTCAGTTAAGTGGCATACGTGATACATACTTGGGCGATCATGTCTCGAAAGAGACATAACTGACTGGGCAGAAGATTATCCCGCAGTAGGTTGCCATTACTTTCTGCGGTAGACTGGTTGCCGACCAAGGCTATAGAACCCAATCTGTCCTGTTATTTAACCCATAACTGGAGGGAAGAGACGGATTAATACCTTTCTCAAGGGTATTTGTGCGTAAGTTAGGCGTCATCGTCATCCTATGAGATATTAGTGGATGAAAGTGTTGATTCGTGAATTTACTAACGTAGTAATTGAGTGTTCAATTCCAGGGACAAAGAATAACTGAGCAGTACTAAAAATAAGTACTAGACGATATCCTATACATGAGCAGTGAAGCGAGAACAATGACTCTCGTCAATTAAATAAAAGTTTCAATTCAGAATTCTATGTAGGTTACCCAGATCGATATACATGATGAATAGTCCAAATATAGTGCAATAGTATAGGAATTAGTCATGAAAAAATATGCAACGCTTTTAGCTGAACGACCTCAGTTTTAGCAAGTTATTAAATGTGGGCTTATACAATCGAATTGGTATTCCACTAGGCAAAGAATATTTTATAGTGAATCAAAAGTATTTTTGTTTTCTTAATTAACGCTTATTTATTGTACAAGCTTACATATAAGTTTTCTTTCAATGATCCGAGCTCTTCTGAAAGTCTACGAGTATTGGTGGTCAGGTTCTCTTCTCTCTTTCATTTTGAAATATCAAAACCAACAATTATAGTCATTCACTCCTGAAATTTATTCCTAAGAAAAATTTAATTCTTTAAAAATAGATATCTTCATTTTTTCGCTAAAAAAAGCATACCATGATAAAAAAAACGTTTCAGACTTATAATAGCAAAGTTTTATTCTCAAGATGTTTGTTATTATTAAGAGGAAAGATCAAGGTAGTTTTTATTTTATTACATTTTTTAACAATTTCTAGTGTGTTAAAAATTTTGGTTAAAAATCTTGTTCTTTACTTATTTTTTTTTTGCGTCAGCAGTGACCCAAAGATTACTATATATAAAAAAAAACACATTTATTTTGAAATTCTTGCAAAAATAAAATAATTGTCGAATTTTAATGAAACTTTTAGAAATTAGTCATAAATGACTGAAATTATCCTTTAAGTTTTTATTTTTTTATTTTTAGAAAATCTTGGTAAAAATGTTTGTTTCAGATCAGATTTCATAGAGAATTACATTGTGACGATAGACCACTGAAAAAAGCGCCAATCACCTACTTTAGAAAAAAAAAATTATTCCAATCAATGTAATTTCTCTTTGAAATATACCAAAGTATTTTGCTTCCTGGAATAGTAAATGAATCCATTAGCTTTCAATTAAAGCTAAAATGAAAGTTTCAAGAATTTTTTTCATTTAAAAAAAATTCATTTAAGTATCGCGTATTACTGGAGGTACCTACTTAAAAGATTTATGCTTTAAGCATTGCTATCGAATGTTCTCTCATTTTCTTCCATTTCCAGTGACCCAGTTAAATATCCTAATTATTAAAATATTTTCATTATTTTCATGCATAATATGAGCCATATCTTTCAGATATTACTTTTGACGATGCACGATGTCTCAGCAGCTTTTGAATACTGAAGACCCCCAATACGATGTTCGAAACAGTGAAATAGAAGGTTGTTAGATTTGTTGTTCGATTAACCTAAAAAAATGAATTACAAACTATGTCATAAATTAATGATCTGTTGATCCCAGATCAATGATCGTTCTATACACCAGAATAACTTATTAATGAACAGAATAACTTATTAATGAACATACATAAAGTATGTATGAATGTGTGCTCTTCTATAGTGACCCTGTTAAAATAATTCCATTTTCCATTTCTCTGTATGTATGTCAGTACATTTCCACTTCTTCCTTTCTCTCCCAGTAATAGTTTATCCACAACTTCGGTTTACGATTATTTTTCTTTCTTTTCGACCAACTTCAGTTCATCACGGTTTTTATTCATTGTCTTTCCTCCTTTTTATGATTATTCAAAAATCGCTAAGCATTCTTTCTTTCTTTCTTTCTTTTAAGCTTTTAAGTTCAAATGCTCTCTTCATTTCCTTACCTTATTAGGCTTACTAAAATCTTTTCATATGACTTAGGAACAAGTTGAATATAAAACCTCGTACTACTAGACACACACAATAGGTTTTATTTTTTTAAATTGCCTTCTTTACGGTCAGTCATATGGCCGTTGTTCTTTGTCTAAATGTTTAAATCTATTTTTCTTTTAAATTTTCCTTATCAAACACACACACACACACACACACAAATATATATATATATATATATATATATATATATATTATAAATTATAGTTTAGAACATGTACAAATTTCTATATATTCTAAACTATAATTTATAATAAATATTCACAGCTCTATATTGTATATCGAGCACTGTTTTAAATTAATGTTTTGAACGTTGTCAATTTTTTCTTTGTTTCTTATTTACTTGTATATATACTTTTCTAAAATTTCACGCATTATATCTCTTTCCGATTTTTGAAATTTTTCTTCACTTCTTTTTCCTCTCTTTATCTTCTCCTCCATTTATTTTATTACGCATTTCATTTTGTTCGATTTTAAAGTTTAGTTTTCATGGCGTTTTCCTTCATCGAATTTTTCTACACTTCCTTTTCTCGTACCATCGCCTGTCGTTCCTCTTTATCGCCTAATCTTCTTCGTTAACCTTTGCTTATTAATCTTTTCTTTTCGTCATCTTTTCGTTTCTTTTTTCTTTTTGCTTCTCCATCATCTTTTCACGTCTTCTTTTTCTTTTTCATCTTCTTTTTCTTCTTCTTATTTTCACTTCTCCTTCTACCTCATCTTTTCACTTCTACTTTTTCTTCTTCATATTTTCACGTCTTTATCTTTTCACCACTTTTTCTTCTTATTATTTATGTTTTCACTTTTTCTTCATATTTTCAATTCTTCTTTTTCCTCATCTTTAAACTTCTTATTTTTCTTCTCCATCTTTTCACTTTTTCTTCATATTTTCACTTCTTTTTATTCTTCATCTTTTCCCTTCTTCTTTTCACTTCTTTTTCATTTCATTTTTTCAACGCTTTTCTCTTTCATTCTCATTTTCACTTCTTCATATCACAAACACCGCCATTGTTATTCTCAGTTTCCTTCCTCCTTACACTCTTGACCTACCCGCCATTTCTCCCCTGCTATTGTTGAAGTCCCTCATGAAACCCCTTAACCTTGTTAGCTGATCCGTTACGTCTAACTGCTTATTCAAACTACACCAACAAATACACTGCCCGTTCAACTTCATATCATGGCGCCCGCACTTAGCACGCAGGAAGCTTTTCTTTTCTCGATGCCTTACCCACACCTTAAGATACTCGTTACCACCTTGTCCCTCCCATAAACACCGGTTCTTTTGCATCCCATCTCTTTCTTATTTGTGTATCGGCCGCTGAATATTGCCGAAAGCATTTCTCAAATCAAATCCAAGTATGTCGACTCGGCCTTTCTGTTGGTCCGTTACGTATCTTTGCTTCGTGTAAGCTGTGTCGCTAACATCTAGCTAATTGGGGTTGTCAGCGATAACGAGTCAACTTGCACGGGCTCATTGTGATCGTCAATTTTCGTTCATTTTCGTCGATCTCCGCTCATTGTCGGCAATTTACGTTGATTATCTAATTACAAAAGGGAAACCCACCGAAGCCGAACCAAACCCGAAATTGGATTAGATGCGAAAGCTGATCAATAACGCGAACAAAGAAGCGAACAAATGGAATTGGTGGAGAGAAGAGGGCGTCGTGGTTTGGGCTTGATTATCAATG
Source organism: Ascarosepion bandense (assembly GCA_037127315.1). Classification (NCBI taxonomy): domain Eukaryota; kingdom Metazoa; phylum Mollusca; class Cephalopoda; order Sepiida; family Sepiidae; genus Ascarosepion; species Ascarosepion bandense. The sequence goes on along the minus strand of JBBBDQ010000789.1, from coordinate 2,574,827 downwards.
GACACCAATGTAAACACGCACTCACACACGCACGCACGCACTAGCTCACAAGACCCCATTATAAGCAGATTGAGGTTGAAAGAAACAGCGAAAATGCTCTCTCCGTGTTGGCTTTATTCAAAGATTTGTGCGTTGAACCCTGCGTATGAGTATACAATGTTGTACAAAAACGTCTGCCCGTTGTATGGCTCATATACGTATCTTTAACATTTTATCCAAATATATGTATATATTTTCTTCTTTCTTAAGCTTATGTGATTACACGGACAGATATATTGGCGAATTTGTCTAAGTGCTTTTTGCTTGGCGAGGAAGTTGTTAACATTTATTTATTCTTGTCCAAAAACTGCGAGTGAATATTCAAGTATACGAGAGAAGACTTCTATCGTTTTTGCATTTATATAACTTGCGGGCTGCGACGGATTTAGTTATACAAAGGTGCGCTGAAAATGTATCTGCCTAACAATATAAAAAATGATCAAATGACCAAACATAAAAATCTCTTTTTTGAAATATCTTGATAGGCTCGATAATGTTTCAGCATTTCCTTGTATATCGGCGATTTTGGATATACCGCATATACGTTTGAATAGTCAAGTTTTGAGACCCAATTTTCTTATCAAGATCATCTCATCCGACATGAAAAAGATTCACAAGTTACAGAAAAGAAATTTAACAATTAGAATAAATGTAAGAATGACGTTGGTTGATCTTCGGTTTATTGAGTATGAGATCTAAAGTGTGCTAAGATAACTGCTTAAGTTGATATTTTGAGGTAAAAATCAGAAATGTTAAATGTTGATTTGTTAAGTTTAAAACACCTTCCACATTTACAATATTAGAGCAACACAGTCTTCTTCTTCTCATTTCCCTTTATTTGTCCTTATGCTAGTCTTATTAAATATGTAGGTTGCTTTAACCATCAGTAACAAGTCCAGTTATAAGCCAAGATTTTTAATGCTGATTTGTAACGCAGATCCCCTCCCCTTACTTGGAGGATTGGCGCAATATTATCTTTATTCTTCTATTCATTTGGTTTTCTGTAAATCTAATATAGGTTCAGCAAATGTTAGGTTGGGATAATTTTATGTAATTTTCCTGAATGACAACTGACAATTTGCGTCATTTGTAACCAATTTTCTACCAAAAAATGTGTTCGTTGCAACAGATACAGCGACCGTCATTTTAGAGAATTTAGAGGTAGTGTTCAGCAAGAATTTTCTGAAATAGTTTTGTGATCTTAATTCATTTTTGTTGGATGAAACTGCGAATCTAAGTTCGATCTATACCCGAGATATTCATTATGTTTTTGCAATAGTTTCCTTACATACTAACATTTTGTGGCTATGTCCACGAGGATAAAAATCATCGTCAAAGTACCATAATAGGTCCTTCTTCTGACCAATGGTATGTACATTGTAGTACCTAAGTGATATGTCTCGGAAAGGAATATATATATATATATATATATATATATATATATATATATATATATATATATGATTCGAAGTAGCTAAGCGGTTTTGGCAAATGTAACCGGGTATGACAATCTAGCAAGTAGCCGTAATGGACGGTACTCGTCGTAGTCGTATGCAGTATGCTGAAACATAGGCGTAGTCAATAGACGTTCCAGTAGACGTAGACCCATAGCCGTGAATCTATAGACGTAGACCTATCGCTGTCCTCGCCTTAGTCTGTATTTATTGCTGACACCAGCCAATCATATTACTGTGAGGGGGAACAAAGGTGTTTGCTTATTTATTACATCACATATTCATTACATCATCAAGTAATATGAGACAGACAGTCCGAGGTTATATAACATCAGTAGCGAAAGGACATTTCTAACCTTAATGGGCCCTTACACCAGTGACCAAATTTTCGTGACATGCCAGTTTTGAGATTTTAAGATAACTGGCAATAAAACTAGATGAAGGAAAAATATTTTTTTCAGTTTTCCAAATGTGCAGTCATGTCCAAATATTAAGGAGTTTGTAGACGCCTCCAATGGACTTAACACCATTTTGTTTTTACCAAAGTCTTCAAAACTCGACAAAAATAAAACAAAATAATTTTGTCAATGAAATTCCAAAGAAAGGAAAATTGAAATAAAGAGATATTTATTTTAGACGAAAATGACAGTTAAATAATTTTGGAAAGAATTCCATCTTTTCTTTATAAATAATTAGCGGGTGATTTTTTCCTTCCATAACAGCTTTAAATTCAATGGAATGAAGTGAACATTAATAGCATTAAACGTGGAATCAGACTGTGATTACTCCTGGAAAAAAAGGACGCAGGTTTAACTCTTGTCGGAGGGCACATTTTCTTTATTAATTTTCTTGAATGCGCAAGACGGTAGACAGAATAAATACTGTTTAAAAATCGAAGCATCAAATCAATTCACTAAAGATAAGTCATGTGTATATATATATATATATATATATATATATATAGAGAGAGAGAGAGAGAGAGAGAGAGAGAGAGAAAGAGAATAAAGGAATGAAACAATAATGGCAACCAGGGTAAAATGGAGGAAAAAAAATGAAAGATAAAAGGTGTAGTGGAAATCAAAAGCGAGAAACGGGATTGGAAGTAAATAGTGTTTTAACTTTATTAATATTCAAACGTTCACTTTTTTATTTTCCTCAACTCAATCTTCTTCTTCTTTTTCTTCTGCTTGTTATAATCATCATCATTATCATCATACTTCTGTTATTTTCCTTTTCGATGTATCATTTACAATCCTCTACTTACAAACTAAATTTTCTCTCGACATATCACATTTGAAATGACAGCCTCATTACTGACATGAGCACTTTCTTGCCCAGCACCTGAAAACTTAACTCTCTTGCTATAGTTTTTTTTTTAAATAGCTTGTGAAAATATAACAATATAACTAGTAAAGTTGGGATGGGAGCTTTTATTAAAATTCCTTTTTTTATATTGTAAAAAGCGCACAAGAGAGACATATATATATATATATATATATATATATATATATATATATATATGAGTGTGTGTGTGTGTGTGTGTGTGTGTGTGTGTGTGTGTGTGCGCGTGTGTGTGCATGTGTAAAAATATAGTCAGTTATGATCTGAGATTAAGGACAGGATGGTTAAATAAACAGAAACAAGAGGAAAACTGTATTTTACTAACCTACGCGTTTTGTTCTATAATGGATATAGAACTTCCTATTATTATTATTATATTTTTCTTTATTATTATTATTATTATTATTATTATTATTACTATTATTATTATTAATATACATTATATTTTTTCTCCCATTTATTATATATTATTGTATGTTATATTTATTGCTTAATTTTAATATTGTAAATATGAAATATGGTAATATGGTAATTTATATAATTACTATTATAATATTATAACATATATTACTTTAATCTATGTTTTAATATTTCTATGTATTACTTATACCCATGTCTATTGAGTAGGTTAAGAGGTTCATCCCTTGTTCCCTGTTTAGGATGTGGTTTCTGGCTTTCTCTTTTCTAATCTTCTCGCTTTGTTTTTCTTTTTTTTTTTCAATTGGAGTAGATAGATTTATCCATCGCCCGGTTCACACTCCACCCATGTCTATTGAACAGGTTAAGAGGCTCATCCCTTGTTCCCTGTTTAGGATGTGGTTTCCGGCTTTCTCTTTTCCAATCTTTTCACTATTACATAGCCCCCTGCACATCAGTGGCGTTACCGCCTTGCTCGGGGTGATACGATTAAAAAAAAAAATTACTTAATTATGATACTGTAATAATTTTTATTTCATTCAAAGATTCTTATCGCTAACATCTTATTTTAAAAAAATTATTTATTTATAAAATGTTCGTTTAACACTGTTATACATTATTTTGTAAGAATTTTAAATGGAAATGTATTTTGTTTTATCATCTACACACGCACTAACTTTACCGAATCATAAACACATACATTTACACACGATTCTCTCATGCATATAATTTATTTTAAAAAAGAAAATCGTCCATCTTTTGATATACATTATTCCGCTAAAATTTTGAACGGAAATGTATTTCGTTTTGTCATTAACAAATACTAACGTTACCGACATATAAACACACTTAATCGTCTATAGTTTAAGTACGCTTGACACATGCATTATTTTCGCATACATACACATGCATTTAAAATAAATCTATTGATTTTTATTACACGTGGCACACACATATAAAGAGACGTATGTTTTTTCTCTACATTTAAAAAAAATATTCATCCATTGCTTTAGTACACGTATCTAACCAATGAATCAATATATTGTCTCTTTAGATTTTTTGAAAAAGTTTCTTTTAAATCATTCATCTTTAAAAAATATCTTGAGAAACTTGTTAAAGTGAAACATGTCAGATTAAAGACACTTTTTCCTACCTGTTCTTTACATACTTTATTCATTTTGTCAGATTTCAATCCATATAGTTGGACAGAAACATTTCATTTAATCATTTTTCGTTGAATATGTCAGACAAGGATTTTTTTCCAGTATTCTTACACTTTTTCGTTTGGTGGAAGTAAGGGAGTGCAGATTTCAAACTTTCGGTATTTCAGGCGATTTATAATAACTGAGTTTTTCTGTTTTACAAACGTACGAACAGGGATTTTTTACGAACGTTTAAAAAATGTTTTAACATCCCAGTCGCGCGTTCGTAAAAAAAAATATCTGTGTCTACGTTTGAAAAACGGAAAAATCAGTTATTATAAATCCCCTGAAGATATAGAAAAGTTGAAACCTAGGTTGCTGAGATGAATTCTTTCCAACTGAAAAATATTCACAAGTTCTACGATATAAATGATGTTATAATTTAATTATGATCAAAAACTGACTAACCTAATATATATATATATATATATATATATATATATATATATATATATATATATATAGAGAGAGAGAGAGAGAGAGAGAGAGGGGCTTGGTGATGAGCACGTAATTATAAATATTACTAGTTTACTTCGTATATATAAACAGGGAGTGTCGTCCGTATCACCTTAGTCCACGTCTTCCATCTGTTACACCAACCACAACTTGCTTTATTTATCACCTCCTTACTTCCCTTAGCTCCTCCTTTATTCATCACTCTCCCATTCCAAAGCCCCACCCAATCTTTATTTCTATGAGGTTATTGCTACCATAAGAAAGTAAAAAGAACCCCCCCCCCCCAAAAAAAAAAACAAATGTAGTGAAGCTAAGATTTTCTACGTCAGAGATCACTTACCGCATCTATCTATCTATCTGGGTATATATGTACGCAAGTACATAGTTTATGCGTGCCTCCAAGTTTATTTCATGTTCTGATACAGTACGTGCATATATGTCAGGAAATTACATTTATTTATATAAACTCTGGGAGGGAGAGTAAGACAAAACTTAGAGCAACAAAGAACAGGTATTTGTAGAGATTCATGATCGCCTGCATCCTGAAGGGACGCAACACATTAATATCTGTAATTTTTTAGATCTTCCAGAGAGAGAGAGAGAGAGAGAGAGAGAGAGAGAGAGAGAGAGAGAGAGAGAATAGATTCAAATAGATATTGAAAAATATTGTAAAAATCTTTTACGTTTCTCGTTTTGTCTTTCAAATTTCGGCTTAAATAAGGAAGTTTTAATTAAAAGAGAAAGTAATATATTAAGGCCACAATGTATTGAAAGAGCACTGATTTCTGAGTTTTAAATATACATCTACAACGTGTTTTCCTTTCTAACAAAATTTCTGTTATTACAATGTGAAATATTCAGAAACAATATTCCTGAAAATAAACAAATAAAATTATATAAAGCTAATGAGACCCGGTTACATTATATATTTGAATACATCAGATGCTAAATATTTAAAATTTAAAATTTTAAGGTTAGAATTCTGATATTTCCAGCATTTTTTCTATGAGAAATTGTACCCGGTATTTGTTTATTTTCTTTGTATTTCTTACCGAAATCGTACCCACACACACACACACACACACACACACACATATATATATATATATAGTCATCCACAGACAGATCTGTTTTGCTGTATCACAGCTCATCAGTACGGTTAGACTCCGATTGCTTTTAACCCAGGATTGAAATACGACCGAATTGGCGTCAGTCGGCGATTCTACCCCTGGGCTATGGGCGCTCGGTAGAAGAAGGCAGACTTTTTAGCGCGTATATTATCATTATATGCGCCCAATAGCCAGAGTGCTCTAATTCATTATTGAATGAGCGATATATATATCTGTGTGGGGTGTGTGTGGAAAATTAGTGACTAAGTGGAAAACATTTTTTCTGACGCGTTTCATCCTTTAAGATTTAAAATTAATGTTTTCCGTTGATGTAACTACAGATGCACACGAAAAAGGGGACGCTAAAAGTTTAATTATATAATTGATATTTAATTATTTTTCCTAATATTGTTCTGGCATATAAAATTTGAATATACAATTTTCTCCCTATATATATATATATATATATATATATATATATTCAAATTAAAAAATGTAACAACTTAAAATAACATCCTTCACATTTTCATATATATATATATGACTAAAAGTAATGGGCAAGAGAAAAACTGTATTTAGTTTTAGCCAATGCATTTCGTTTACTAACGGACTTTATCAAAGCAAATGTATTTCAATTTGTCAATTGTTATATTTTAATCAAGAAGAAAATTTACAGTAATTTTTTGCATACAGTTTGCGGTTATTTTTTGTTACTACGGCTCACACCCCTGAAGATAATTTTGGAAGGAGATTGAAAGTACTTTGGAACATTGAGAAATGAATAATAAAATCATCTGTCATATATATACAGATCATTTCTTACATCTTTCGATTATAATACGCAAAAGATTATCCGTGAATATGAACAGATTTTAATAAAAATAAGCAGACCCAATGTTTGCAATGTATTTATTCTGATATGTCTAAAATAAAAGTTCTAAAATAAAATACACAAATATATATATATATAACTTTAGTACTTCTTGAGGATGAAACACGGTACAGATAATTTTCACACTTGTTCATTCATTTGGCATATATATATATATATCCGAAAATAATCGGCTTGAAGGTAAACCCCAAAACGGATCCTGTTAATATTAATCCTTACAAATTAATTATTAAAACTGATTTAGCCAGATGGCTCGATGTAACTCAATGTATTTATTTACAGAGCCAATATTTATCAAATATAAAAAGTTCAAATTTTCCAAAAACATATATGGGCATTTCAACGAGTGGATTTAAAACTCGTATCTTCAGAGAGAGAATGAAGTAAAGTAACCAGGATTGCATTTTAATTCCGATTAATTAAGTTCAACTAAGAGTGGGTCAAGAAAATTATAATTTTAACCTTATCATGAATTAGTTAACGCACCTACAATCACAATTAATTTAAAAATTGACGAAACTAGAAACTGAATAATAAAACTTACTTTAAATTTTCAAAGGATGACTTGCAAAGGCTGTTTAATTTAGAAACATACTAATAAAACACCGGGGCGAAATGAAAAATACGGAAACGGTCAAAGAATGGAATGAGTGAGGATTTTTTTTTCTGTAAGGGGAATAATACTTGACACTTAACTGTTTAAATAAGTATGTCCCCTACGGAATGAAAATGAACATTTTTACACGCACGCACGCAGAATTTAAAATTATTTTAAAAATACGATGGCTAAACGATTTTTATTTCATGAAAGTACGTGGCGGTGGGGGGTGTAACAGATGTAAAAAATTTTTTTACCAAGATTTTAAAAACATATTAATTTCAAAAATAATTTAATTCATTTGGGTATAAGTCCTGAAAGTTTCATTAAATTCCGACAATTATTTGATTTTTGTAAGAATTTCCAAATTAATGTGTTTGTCACCGGGGGAAAAAAAATCTGAGTTATTACATTTTCCATTGTAAACTCTCGTTTGGTTACCCGCTAACTCAAATCAAAACAAGATTTCTTACCAAAATTTCGAATGTGTTAGAAGAGGCTAAATTTTATTTTTTAAATAATTTTAAAATATTTTGATCTTTTCTCTTAATAATAATATAAATATTTTGACGGAAAAAGTTCGTTTTTATTAAATTTGGGACCTTTTTTTATTTATACTATGTTGCTTTTTATCGATTTAGTGGGGGTGTCTATATACAGTAGCGGCTATAAGGAACGAAAACAACAATGACTTAAATGTGTGTATTACTTAAAAAGTAATGCATGACGAGCAATGAACTTTTTACCAAATAAAGATTAGGGTGTAATGCATAAATATTATACAAAGTTACAAAAATTTATATAATAATTTTTTTTTTTTAAATAAAGATTAAATGGAACAGAGGAAATAAGCTACTGGACAAAAGTTAAGGAACTATGTTGATAATTTGCATAAACTTTTAATTTACATTGTTAAAAATATGATAGAGCTTTTCAACAATAAGTAAAAGTTCATTTATCATTTGGGCTTTATTTTTAAGCAATATGGTAAACTACACGCAAAATGCTCTCTTTTGAAGAAAAAAACTCATTATCGCTAATTATTAAGAAAAAAGTCAATTTCAGAAATTCTGATATTGTTCATAGGTCTAAAAGTGTCATCCATAGTGTAATTAGCAGGTATAAAACCGATAAAATGTTAGCTGTAAAACCAAAAACCGGCAGACCTCCAAAAACATCGTAAAGTGAAGATTGAAGAATTGTTAAAATATCTACAAAAACCTTTTTTGAAACTGCTACATCAATTGCCCGTAAAAATTAATGAAGGCACAGGTAATAAGATCTCAAGAAAAACGGTTGCTCGCAGGTTAAAAATGCAACATTGCATTCCCGTATTCCAAATTCGAAGCCTCTCATTTCAAAGCGAATCCAAAGTGCCCGCCCGGAGTATGCGAGAGAACATGTTGTTTGGACTGATGCACAATGGGATACAGTTCATTTCAGTGACGTGTCCAAGTTTACTATATTTAGTTCTGAGGGCAAAAACTTACGTACGCTGTAGAACAGGTGAAAGACTGTCTTCTAAATGTGTCAAGAAAACCGTTAAGTGTGGTGGCGGCAGTTGGATGGTGTAGGGAATGATTTCATCTGCAGGAGTTGGCCCTATCATCGGCGTATATGGCAATATCAATGTTGAGATTTACAAAAGGCTTCTTCAGTAGCATGTGGTACCAAGATTACACCATAATCTTTATAAATCTCTTATTTTCATGCAGGCCAATGCACCTTGCCACAAGTCGCAGAAGCTTATGGCTTTATCTGAAGAAGGAATCGCCCTAATGAAGTGGCCAGCCCAGAGTCCTGACTTGAATCCAATAGAAAATATTTGAAAGATAATTGAAAAAAGGGCTCAGAAAAGAAACCCGAAAAACCAGGATCACCTATGGGAGTTATTGAAAGACGAACGGGGAGGAATTACTGCTGATTTTTGCAAGAAATTAATTATATTATGTGGAATACGATGCAGTGAAGTCATTGAAAATAAGGGGATATTTGCCAAATATTACATTTTGTTCATATTTTGTCCACAATCAAGTATTAACAAGATCGTTCCATAACTTTTGTCCAATGGCTTATTTACTTTGTTTCATTTAATCTTTATTTTAAAAAAATATTATGTAATTTTTTGTAACTTTGGAAAATATTTATGCATTACACTCTAATCTTTATTCGGTAAAGATTTCATTGCTAATCATGCATGACTTTTTAAGTAATACAAATATTTATGTCTTTGTTGTTTCCGTTCGTTATATTATGGCTGCTACTGTATCTGATATATCTTTCCTTATAAATATATCAAATTTAAATATGCGTGTGCGTTTCTCAACGACGTGACGTGGCTTCCCTCTGTCCTTTTTTACAAATATTTTCATAGCAACTGTTCTGACGAGCTTTTTTGCATCTGGTTCCCCGACCACATGAATTTTCTGCTACTAGACTGGCTTTCAGGTTCGATTCATTTACCGTTTAAATAGTTAAGTGTAACCGCCACGTCAACTCGATCAGTTTCTTTTAATGCACTTCATGCGAGAGGAACTCCCTTCTGTTTGCTTGCTTCACTCTGTAACCCTCTGCGTGCTAGGGACATTCCCACCTTGCTTGTGGTGAAATGGTTATATATATATATATATATATATATATATATATGATCCGATGGCTAAATTGTCGTATAAATTACGCAAAAATTAAAATGACACTGACGTCTCATTTTTTGCAATCACCATTAGATTCATACAACTTTTTCCAAATCCTCTGCACTGTCCTCAGATTGACGCCTACACCCTCTGGGCGGAGTCCTATTCATTAGCAAGTTTATTAAAAACCCAAAGAGTAAAACTAGAAAAAGAAATAAATACACATATAAGGTTAGTTTAGTCTGAATAACAATGAAATAAAATGGTAAAAAAAGAATATGGAAAAAACAGCCGTGGGCTTGAACAAAGAAGCAAGATCACTTATCAGAAGAAGGGGACGGAATAATTGTTTACATGACTATGTATAAAGTTTACTACAGGAATACGTTTCAATGTTGCAGTGTAAGTTCCCAGAATGGAAGAAAGTTACAGTTTGGAAACAATGAAAACATGATAAAAGGATTTTAATTAGAGAGACACAAACAAGCGTATATACATAATAACATGTAGAGAGAAAAAGGTTATATATATAGGTGATTTAAGAAGGTAATAAAAATAAGAACCACGTGCCTAGGTTTATCCTTTACATTACCAGTTCAGATGCCGATTAAGGACTAAGAGGAAGTGGTAAAAGTAACTAAATTGAAAAAAAGGAACAAAGAGGAAGTAATACAATACAGGTTTGTAATGTGGTAACGAAACAAACTACGCGAGTGCATATACAATAAACAGAGATTCGGATATGTCGATTTCAACTGATGTACCGATTACTGTAATGACGGTCTTAAAGCTTTATAGTAAAGGATGACAGTCAGCCTTAAATCATGGTCTTTGATTAATTTAGTTTTTCTCACTTCTTAGACTAGCTCAAGCCAAAATCTGGCTCGTTGTATGTGCGCGTGTGTTGGATGGAGTGGGGGTCGTAAAGCCAAACAATGAAGCAAATTCCCTGATGAAGTCTCATAAAGTGTTACTGTTCTGTTGCTACTTCACGACTCGAACTGATGTATCGACGTAGAACTGAAAAGCTAATTACAACCAGTTTGTTATTCTTGAGAGATTAAAAGAAACCCAGATTAGCTTCGTCACACGCATTGTTGAAGACAACACGGATGGTTCGTCAATGCACGTGAGTTAAAACATAAAATCAATATGGTCATTACAACAATAATCAATAAAGAAAAAGATTAAAGTTTTTACAAGCCAAAAATTAATAATAATTACAATTCTTCATTTAATAAATTTGGATATGATTGTCTATAAACAATAGGTGTAAACAAACAATATGACGCGAAGAAAGAAGGATAAAGAAATCTATAGGTTTATGACAGAATGTTGGCTCCCATAATCTTGCCAGTGGGGCGTTATTCATAGTAGCTAGGCTCTCAAGATTACGGGGGGCGTGTTGAAATCTCTAGCCGGCGAACTCCTTATTTTCCTACTCATGGTGATTAATGGCAGTAGAATGTAAAAACGGCTTATACTTTTCACACTGACATCTCATTTTTTTGTAATCACCAGTACATTCATCCAGCTCTTTCCAAATCCTCTGCACTGTCCTCAGAATGACGCCCACAACTTCTGAAATGTTTGCATTGGAGCTTACGGCGCAAATGTCCAGTCGTGCGGCATGCTATTTCCGAATATCTGTGAGAGTGAATTGACGGTGCCCAACTGTCTCTACTATACTGTACAGCTGAGAAAAATAAAAAACAAACAACGAGCATATGCAAAATTAAAAATATGAAATGTCGACAATTTACTCATCACATCTTGTATATAAACTCATCAAAAGCCACACAAATATGATGAAAGAAAAACTAGTGAGAAAATTAATGATGAAAATACTATGTCAAGAATTTCCTACAATTAAAATTTAAGGTATTTTCGGCCTTTAGAATACTAGGGATAACTAATAACTTAATATAATTGTATTCAGTCATCTAAACATCAAAAGAAAATCCCAGTTCTTTTACTCTTTGTAGGATAGAGGCCAGAATGTGTTAGATAATTAGGACAGTAAACCAATAAGTCTCTAGCCTAATGATGCGAAAACATTTATTTTACCCGACAAATGCTTTGTCAGATAACCTTCTTTCTTTTCAATACATTTAGGTCAACTCTTCTCTTTTAATTACATAGATCGAATATTATACAGTGAAAATTTTAGATCACAATTCAGTTACTCTGTCAGGCTGCATCATTTATCCACCTCGTATCTTATATACGACAAAGAATTTGGAGTCAGATTATCTCTTCTTAAAAGTTTCGGCCTTAGTGTATTCATTTGAATCAATAACCCTTTTGTATGAAATACCCGAGAATGAATCATAGAGCCTCTTAAGCATAACTGACTGAAACAAAAGTACATAAAATGACCAGTTCAAAACATTATCGTTATATTTTAGAGTTGTGTAATTGTTACTGTATTTTCGATGAAGTATACATATATTGACATGCATAGAATCATTAAACAATTTTGGCCCAACAAAGGATTTGAATTTAAAAGATAAAATCATGTTCAGTATATAATTTCGCTTGTATATTTTTGTCTTTTTTAAGTTCTTAATTTATACACACTTTTATAGAACCATTATTTCGTCTTTGAAAAACAAAAGATCCTAAAACTACAACTAGATCAAAATTACGTATTCTTTCTTTTACTGAATTTCATAGAAAGTATACTTGACAAATGTTGAATACATGACCCTCTATACAGTAGACAAACATTGAGTCAACAACTTAGGCAACGACTTCAATATAAAATAATTATCGGCATATTATAGTATACTGTTAGGCATTTAATTGATTAGACTGTGACAATACAACGAAAGTGTAAAGTGCGTAGACAGGAACAAACGAAGCAGAAGAAAGGAAGGTTATAAATGTCAGCATTTAAATTTCAATAAATATTCATAATATTATATTTCAATGCAACACTTGTGTTGAAAAATAGATTGAAATCATGTGTTGAAAAATATATCGAAATCATACCATGCATAGGCAGGAGTGAAAAAGAAGACTACTATAGATTATCATTATTTAAATGTAAAATAATGCTTTAAATATCATAAAATCCTGTCATTCATTTTCGAGATTAGGAATTGGAAGATACGATGAAAGTTTGAAATACATAAGCACGAATGAATAAATTAAGGAAGAAGAAGAAGAATACGAGTTTTCCCTGATATATGTTCAGATATTTTAAATATCACAAAAATTGATTGCATTGACAAAAACCTCATTGAGACTCCACTGAGTAAGCTTGTGCAATTTGTTAGAATTGCATTCACACTGAATATATATCAAGTTTTTCTTTTAACGTGAAATTCGTGCAGCCAAAAGAAAAAAAATTACCGAATTATTACGGCAGTTAAAAGATCTAGGGATTCTATGTTTTGATGGGAAAGTATCCAGTCATATTTAAATATTTCAACTGTCCATTCTCATGTAGGAGTTTAGCATTACTAAGGTGTGTTAGGGCCTCCTACTCTACAACTCAAATGAAAATCTTTGTGGCTTTTAGTTTTGTATCCAATGCTAAAATCTCTAAAAAACGCCTTTGATTAAATTTATGAGATGGCAAGGAATCAGCTGATAATTAACGTGAAAAGGATCTTTGGAGAATGTTTTGAAAAGTGGAAGGGACACTTTGATGAATGCGTTGAAATTGTTGCCTTAGGTAGGCTATTTATTCGTTAATATTAAATGGTTAGTTCAGTTCCGGACAGAATCGTAAAAATAATAAAATCAATTAATATCGTTATTTCTGCTGTTATTGTTACTTCAGTGCCAGTTTTTCATTAAATTTAACCCAATTATCCACAATGTCCTTAATAAATGAACAATTCCTTTCTGCTCTTCAAATTTTGATCTGGTTTCTGCTGTTCAACACGAAGCTAGAATGTTTTATCCTTTTCATCAGATGTCAGTCAATTGAGGTTATTATGTTTGTAATAACTTGTAAATGAACTCATGCGTAACTGGGTGTCTGTTATTTGTGCGCTGAAGCCCCCAAGGTGACGAACGTTTTGTGAGTCAGATGAATGTCTGCCTTATTTGCTAATGGTTCCAGCACTTATACAACGAAGTTTGCAAGAGTGGAGGGGAGCTCAGAGAATGGAACTTAGAAACGCGAGATCGAGACGTTTCAGCAAACAAGATGTTTTTAGTAATTCAGTTTATTTATTTCGATTTTTTAGTTGTTTCTTTTAAAAAATGATTGGTAATTATTACAATTATAGTATGTGATTCATGTCAAGAAATGCCAGATGGTCTGAATCGTATTTAAGGTCAATAAAGAGCCTTTGTTCTGAATTGATCTGTGATGACTCCCAATATATACTCGACTCACCTTAGAGAATACCAAAATAGACTTTGTGTTCAGAGTCACAGTAGAGCATTAGTAGGTGAACTTGGAAGTTGACTTTTAGCCATCACGTGTAGATGCTCGACTCACAGGTTGGAAGTATCACACTAGAGCGTCAGAGAAGCCAGTCATATCAGTGAGTTGACCTAGGAGGTGTCATCGGAAGCTACTTCTTTATTTCCGATGAAGTGTGATGATGAAAATGAAAAGCATCAATAGTATTATAAAGTGAAACAATAATAATAATGTGTGTAGATAACACTTGACAAACACGTTTAGGTCCGCTGCAAAAATGATGTTTTACTAGACTAACTCGAATACACTGATTCCGAATGTGCATTCAGAATTGTCACATTACATCATTTTTTGTGCATATAACGCATTTATGTTCGAAGTTAATATTATATTAGTACTGTGTATAGTATCTATATGTTCAAAGATAATAAAGAGTATACTTGTCTGCAAAGTTTGATAACTAGTTCCTGTTGCAGACACCTGCTCAAGCACATTCTTACTTCATCAACAACAGTTAAACTGTTTTATGCTGCAAATATACAGAGCGCACCTATGTTTCTACCATGTGGTGTCTTCAGGCGATTTGCAATAACTGATATTACCTTTTTTTTTAAGAACGCTCACGTAATGGAGAATTTTTTAAACACTCACTTCACGGGAAATTTTTGAATGCGCAGTTTTTAAAATTAGAAGAAACTATAACGTTTACATCCATGGTTGTATGAACCTAATATGTAATTTATGGCATACGTTCATAAAACCATCGATGAAAACGTTATAATTTCTTCTTATTTTCAAAACATTCTCCAAAGATCTTTTTCGCGTTAGTCATCAGCCGATTCCTTGCCATCTCATAAATTTAATCAAAGGCGTTTTTAGAGATTTTAGCATTGGATACAAAACTAAAAGCCACAAGGATTTTCATCTGAGTTGTAGAGTAGGAGGCCCTAACACACCTTAGTAATGCTAAACTCCTACATGAGAATGGACAGTTGAAATATTTAAATATGGCTGGATACTTTCCCATCAAAACATAGAATCCCTAGATCTTTTAACTGCCGTAATAATTCGGTAATTTTTTTTCTTTTGGCTGCACGAATTTCACGTTAAAAGAAAAACTTGATATATATTCAGTGTGAATGCAATTCTAACAAATTGCACAAGCTTACTCAGTGGAGTCTCAATGAGGTTTTTGTCAATGCAATCAATTTTTGTGATATTTAAAATATCTGAACATATATAAGGGAAAACTCGTATTCTTCTTCTTCTTCCTTAATTTATTCATTCGTGCTTATGTATTTCAAACTTTCATCGTATCTTCCAATTCCTAATCTCGAAAATGAATGACAGGATTTTATGATATTTAAAGCATTATTTTACATTTAAATAATGATAATCTATAGTAGTCTTCTTTTTCACTCCTGCCTATGCATGGTATGATTTCGATATATTTTTCAACACATGATTTCAATCTATTTTTCAACACAAGTGTTGCATTGAAATATAATATTATGAATATTTATTGAAATTTAAATGCTGACATTTATAACCTTCCTTTCTTTTGCTTCGTTTGTTCCTGTCTACGCACTTTACACTTTCGTTGTATTGTCACAGTCTAATCAATTAAATGCCTAACAGTATACTATAATATGCCGATAATTATTTTATATTGAAGTCGTTGCCTAAGTTGTTGACTCAATGTTTGTCTACTGTATAGAGGGTCATGTATTCAACATTTGTCAAGTATACTTTCTATGAAATTCAGTAAAAGAAAGAATACGTAATTTTGATCTAGTTGTAGTTTTAGGATCTTTTGTTTTTCAAAGACGAAATAATGGTTCTATAAAAATGTGTATAAAGCGTTCTTAAAAAAGAAAGGTAAAATCAGTTATTGCAAATCACTTGAAGACATCACATGGTAGAAACCTACGTCGTGTAATAACTCGTTTACAAATGAAGAATACATATATATATATATATATATATATATATATATATATATATATTTATTCTTATATATTTTTATTCTTATATATATATAACAAGACGATCTGGGTTTTCATGTCATTTCGATTCTCTATCCCGCCACTCTTATCATCTAATTCCTCCTTTACATAATGACCTTACTTTCTATTGGTTAATTGAGACAAACCCTCCGAATTCCACTGCCTAAATTGTTTAAATACGACAAAAAAAGTATTGTGTTTTTTAATTTTCTGTATGTAATGATCTATAACAGAAAAAATATTTCACTATGTGACCAAGTGCAAATAAGATGGCACCGAAACACAACAACTGTTGTGTTACAGTAGTCTGTTTTTTTTTAACACTGATAATAAAAAGATTACTATATATATATATATATATCCTGGCACACTGTGTGTGAGAGAGGGAGAGAGAGAGAGAGAGAGAGAGAGAGAGAGAGAGAGAGAGAGAGCTCAGTTCATATTGTTTAATACCAGTTATGAACGCTTTTACCGCGTGTTCGCTCTTTAACAGTACCACAATTATGTTACCGAGCAGCCAAAAATATATAAATATCTTCTCTATTATAATAAAGACCGTTGTGCATTATTTGTATGTGTGTGCGTATATATATATAATCCACTCAAATGTTATGCCGTTATTTTTTACGGTAAAATAGATAATATTTATCTTTAACATAAATATACAATGTGCCTTCTAAAATGCTAGGACAAAAAAAAATATATATATAAACTTTGAATCGGTGCTCCCGATTTAATAAGTTATATCATTTTTCGTGGTAGCAAATGATTTAACAATGTCTTCTCAATTATGCGCAAACAAAATATTTTGAAATACTTCTTAATAAATATTTGTAACCAGCGAACTCCATTTAATCTAAAACACACTCTTAACCCCGTATTAAATTTTTCTTAACCTTTATAATGTTAACTTGATAAACAAAAACGGAATTATATAAATATAAAGTGGAATACAAATTTGTTTTCATATCCGGATTATAAACAGGTTTTTACTTACAGACTGCAATATTTTGTAGCCTTATTGTATTACGCAGTCTCCTAAAGTAACTCCGAAAAATATGTTTCTACGCAATCAATATTTAGTTACCTACAAAAACCTCCTGAATAATGAAAGGTAAAATCTTACAGATTTTTTGCTCCTCCCTTTTTTGGTTCCTATCACTTATTTGTATGTCGGGGGATATTTTCATTGTTTAGCTACTGTTCAGCTAATCGGTCAACTACAGAAAATCAATATTTAATCTTTAACATATATAAACCAGTCTTGCTTACGATATCTTGTCGCTTTATTCCCCACCACCTCTCGAATGCTGGTTTTTGCTGCCCGCCTTTTTTTTCTCATCTTACCTTTTCGTATAGTTGCCCACGGTATAATCTTTCTGTATTTTATCTTTATTAAATTAAACCATTTAATGACAGAGTGGGAAAAAAATTCTGTGTTACGCGTTTCGTCTCTCAAAAGAACTTCAGAAGAATTTCATCAAAAGACCGATAAATATAACAATTATAATTTCTGTATGATTTTCTGGGACGAGGATTTATCATTATTAATATTATTTATATTCAGAAGAATGTGCAATATAGTGCAGTGGTTATCGGCTCGGAACGTGAAATCGGAGAGCCGAATTCGAATTCCAGTTGAATTCGTTGCATTCACTTACGGGCAAATAACTTTGAGAAAGGTATATATCCGTTTCTTCTTCCTCTTTTATAGGTTAAATAGCAGCACAGATTGGGTTCTACAGCCTTGGTTGGCAACCAGTCTACCACAGAAACTAATGTCAACCAACTGTGAGAAAATCTTCTGCTCGATCAGTCATCTCTCAAAAGAGACATTATTGCCCAAGCGCGTATCACGTATGGCACTTCAGGTGCCTGTTGATCCGAGCAACCTTCAAAATATTTTCAACTGAGTCTTTTATTATTCTCGTTCGGTTGTCCATATCTAAGGATATTTTTCCTTTGCGTGGATAGCGGAAAGCAAACAATCTACTCCCGTAGGTTAAATAAATGGTTCAGCTTGAATTCTTCTTTTGCTTGTTATGAAATTCTTCATTTGAAGTCAATTTTCTTTGAAGCAGAAATAGCTATCCATATACCCAGTAAATCACATAAAGACCCAGAAAAAATACAATCTGTCCAGGAAAAGGAGAATTGCAGTCATCTGTTCAAAATAGGCGAGGAAGAAGTTTGTTTACCGTTCACCTGATCCAGTCTGTTAACATTGTCTGGAGTCATATAAAACGGTATCAAGTACATAGAAGTTAAGAAGCATTTATTGTCAAGCAAAATAACAATAAAAGAAGGAGGTGTAGATCATAGACGCGTGGTCAGTTGGAGGCATTCGGACGTCAACTTGAATGGAAACAACGAAGACTTAATTCTACACAACACAACCCAGTGTCTTCGTAAACATTGCACCATTTAGACCTAGTCAAAGGCAAGACAATTGTACGTAGGGGTTGGTACTTGTTTTCAGTATGTACTATTAATAATTCAGGTAAATATACACTTGTCTGCTTACTTGTCCCTTTCTCTCATGTACGAACCAGCATAAATACATGCACAGAACCATTGTGTCTTTTGTACTAAATTCTCCACAGAGTCTTTTTATTTGATAAATCATTGTCTAACAGTAAAATCAAATAAGCTTTATAAGCCATTCGTTTGAATGAGGCTTAAGTAGCGTCTGTTCTCAGATGAGGGTCAATTAGTTCGAATTTACTGTATAATTTTCTTTCTTTCTTTCTTTCTTTCTTTCTTTCTTTCTTTCTTATAATTCTTGTAATTCTTTCTTTCAATTCTTGTAATTCTTTCTTTCTTTTATTCCTGCATTTTTTTATCATCCGCATAATTCATTCATTCGATTTTTTTTCAACGTTTTTATTTCAGGTTTTACAATCTTTCTGCACTTTCATTCTTTTTCTACTTCTCTTTCTCTTCACTCTCTTTTCTTCTCTCTTTCTCTTTTAGTGCTTTACATAGAAAATATTGTTTTGCATTTGCACGTGAAATTAATATCACTTGACAATAAAAGTGGTCATTAAATTTAAATATGCTTTACTATTGCATTTGAAAATGCAACTATTTTTATATCTTTTGCTATATCAATAATGAATAATTTTAACTGTTTCTTTTCATATCTCTTTTATTCTAATGGTTTAACTAAAATATTCCATTTTGAAACAAAAATTTCATTAAATCTTGTTAAATATTTTGCATAATTAAAAGTTAAACAGTTTAGTAAAAATTATCTTCTTATTTTCGGAAAATAAATGAAAGACGTCTCCCTTGAGACGGGGAGTCGTCGCCAGTCATGTTTCTAATTGCAGAACAAAACATTTGCGAAGATGTAAAACAAAATCATAGTAAAGATAAACGAGAATACTCGATACAAAAACAAAGGACGAGAACGAATACAATCTACACTACTTTTTGTCATGAGCTTTAAACTTTGACATAACAAAAAGGAAATAATAGCGAAAATGTCTAATATTTTTTGTTCATTACTAAGATAAGAACAATAGTTCTCTATCTTGTTTGCTAAATGTAGCATAATGGTTAACAAGCCCAAATCACACACTAATTCTCTAGTAGAGGGAGTTCGATCATTACTGGAATATAACACTTGTGGCGTTCTACCAGACTGAGTTTAATAAATATCAGTGATAATATAATGAAACGATTAGCTCGCTCGCTCGTTTTATGTCTTAATGCATGGGGATATCATATAGGGAAGATTCCACGTAATTCAGATAACTAAGTCATTCTACGGTTTTATTGATATACTTTCGTATATAATTTCGCAAGTGGTTTTTAATGTAATATTCATTCGAAAAAGAAATTACTCTTAGAACCGAAATATTTTTCGGTTTTAAATAACTCACAAAGTGCTGCAAAGCCGTAAAAGCATATCAGTTAATTGGGAAAAAAAATGGAATGAAATCGTATCAGAGATAAAGAACGTTAATGAAAACTTTATAAATCGAAGGAATTTGCATTCAGCATTCATTACACTCTAGGCAGATTGATATTATATAGCTGCTCATCACTTTTCACTGTTTTCATAGCGATGAACAATTCGTGGAAGAATAGAATCGACTAAAGTAGAATATTGAGAATGTTTTAGTTAAGAATTTCAAACTGCGATGAAAGCAGAAGAATGCATTGACTGAAACATAGCAATAAAAAAGCAACAAGGAAGATATTAGTTTGAATAACTGGTGGAATAATGACAATGATTATCTTAAAATTTCAAATAAAAACAAAAACCGTTTTTGGTATGACAATCTCAGTTTATTTCAGGTTCGTCGCTTAAATCTCGCCAATATCGACTCGTTATTAAGGTTGAGCAATGAAATCTCGTTAAGAGGGACAAATCTCGTTTGAATGCTATTCTTGAGCTGATGACACTCGATCGGTGAATTCCCCTAGGTGTTGTAGTTTGGTGCCTCGGGCTCTATTATACTGCAGGCTATTTGGCTATAGACCAAGACTGTAAATGCTTCACGCGTAGAATCAAAATCACGTTTTTCATCTCACTTTTCTGCACATCCGCTCATATCTTTCCATTTTCTTTTTGCTTTCTCTTTCTTTTTAAAATTTTTGCTTTTTTGTCATTTGAAAATAAATATATTTTCACCTTTTCTTTTTCATCAAAATGTCGATGTATAAAACTTCCTATTTTGCAAGCAGTAGTATATTTATAAAATTATTTATCTATAACATTTGAGTTAACAACGCCTTAAATCTTTTCTTACTTTGTTCCTATCTATCTATCTATCTATCTATCTATCTATCTATCTATCTATCTATCTATCTATCTATCTCATCCGTTCGTATCTATCTATCTATCTATCTATCTATCTATCTATCTATCTATCCCATCAAATCTAAAGATGAAAAAATTATTTATTTTGCACAAGTATTCATTTTTCAACATACTGCCTTTTCTAATTAATGCATTTTAGTGGATATTAAGTATATTTAAAGTGGAAAGATTACATTGACTCAGTTGTTAGGTTTTCTGCTAAGAAAGTTGGTTCACTGTGTCCTCTTTGACAATTTTTCTTTTTTGACAATCTATGGAAAAATATAAATAAGTCTACCATTCACTCATCCATTGAATATTACTGTCACATCTGCACATCACATGTGTATTTAGAGACTCTTCAGAAAATCCAAGGAAGAACCGCCAATGTTATTGCTCCTGATCTTGCATCTTGCTTCAAACTTGCAGAATTATCTCCCGGCTTCTTGCTTCTCAAGTCCTGTTCTTTTATTGCTCTCTCTCCTTAATAATGTTAATTTATTCTTATATTTTTCACAGTCAGTTGTCAATTGTATCTTAATGACTTTATTATTTTGCTGGGGGTGAAATGATTAAAAATGTCTATGTCTTGTTCCCTGTTTAGGATGTGGTTTCCGGCTCTCACTTTTCTAATCTTTTCACTCTTATGTAGCCCCCTGCACATCAGTGGCGTTACTGCCTTGCTCGGGGTGATATGATTAAAAAAAAAATCTATCTATCTATCTATCTATCTATCTATCTATCTATCTATCTATCTATCTATCTATCATGGAGTTGATATAATGAATAAAAATTTCATCTTATATTCATAACACTCTTTCTCGCAAAACTTTACCAACTCTACATAATCAATATTTTACCATGTGTCTACATATAATATATTTTCAAACAAATGTTACCGCTTATCAATACGTCTGTATTTTGACCCTCATTTTCAATGCAATTTTTAGGAAGGAAAAATTTCGCTATTTCCAGTACAACATAAGTTGTTACAGGAATTGTCAATGTATTATGCAATACCTCATGAGCCGCTTCTGTCATCGTCATAATTTTTATCTTATATGTGCCATTTCTATTCAGGAGGTGAATGATCATAGTTCTCCACAACTCTCTATCCCTTGTATTTTTAAAAGTAACTCTTTATCATTTCTTCTTGTCCTTATTCTGCCATCCATACATTACTCGCTGTTTCCTTCTACCTCTTCTCTCAATCTTGTGACTGTTAAATTTTCCAAGCCGTTCTTCCTTATAGTGTGACCTGGAAAATTCAATTGTTTGTTTCTGATTTGAAATATGAGTGTCTTTCTAGATCCTATTGTCTTTAGAACTTCTAAATTGCTCAAGTGTTTTGTTCATAGTATTCTCAGTATTCATCAATATAACGCTATCTATGTCGCTTCGTATCATTTCTTCATATGCACAGAAATTGTCCCGCATTCACTGTCATATACAGAAGTTTGTTTTTGTACAATGTGTCTTTCTAAAGAGTTGACACGTTAACCCATAAGTGTAGTGAGTTTGATTATCACCGGAAGCCACAATTATGACCTTGTACCAGATTAAGTCAAAGTAATATAACTTTCTGGGGTTCCTTTACTGCGACGGTTTCATGTATGTATATTCCCACAAATACTTAATTATTAAAATCAACCTATCTGAAACTCGTTTCACTGATTAATCGTATCACGAGTTCGATCCTCACCCAGTACAACACTATTGTTGCCATGCTCAAGTAAGGCTTACTATTATTATTGAACAAGGGTCAGTCTGTATCTCCGCATACAATAGCAAGTGTGTTGGATCGGTTCTTAACAGGCGCCTCATTATTGTGTGGTTGAGCCATACGCACAGTTATACCTTTTATACAAACATAGATTCATTCAAAGATATGCATCAATTTGAACAAAGTTTTTTTAAATCGCGACGCTGGTTGTCAGATCCGTCCGCACACGTTTGCATGGTGAAAAAAACCTGAAAGCGAAAGTTGCATTTGGGTAACAAGCAATTCATTAAAACAGATGGTAAGTAAGATTCGCTCCATAGTTTTCGATTCATTTTAAATAGTAAAAAATGATTGTTAATGTCACAGAAAAGCTTTTTTTTTTTTGTAGTCTTTTCGTTTTACGCGCTTCGTTGCGTTTAGGTGTTGGGATTTTTTTCTTCTGGTTCTTGATGCAGATATTCAAACTTCGATCCCACCCAGACACATCGTTCGTCCATACATTTTTCCAAATTAAATAATAAAAAATATTTTAATGAAAAGAAAATACCAATTTTTTTTCATTTACTTCTATATTTTTCCGTCCATTTTATAACCTAACCAATTTTTTCATCACTTTGCTATTACGTCTCGCTGATTTTAAATGCGATACGATCCAATTTCGACGATTCATTACGCTCATACTTTGTTCGGTTCCTCATTCATACACTAAACGATTTTTACTCTGGTCGGAGGGATGTGGGAGGGAGAGAATAGCTCACACCAGGAAATAGAAAAAATAGAGTATTGTGCATGTAGTGGATGGATTGGGTGAGAACAGTCTGAGACGGATATTGGTAGGGGAGAGAGTAACACGGATATGCCTCACAACCAAAGATCAAAGGCCGTTAGCAATTGGTGTCTCTAACCAATACAAATTCGAAGCCTATGAAAGCAACAACAATAACAAAAGAAGCAATTAATCTATCAACATTAAGTCAATAACTGGATAAATTAGAGTTATTGGTCAGATTACTAGTGACTATATTCTAATTACCACTACGAATGTGTTACTATATGACCATTTTCAGTTTGCTTCGTCGGTAAGGCATTTTTACTTATATACCACCAGTAACAGTGATTGCTGTTCAAGCCCAGGTAAACAAATTCATAAATTTGCATGTTGATTTTCAAGGTAGATAGGTTTTCATTAGGAAAACAGGCGTAACAATTTTTCTACGCAAAATTCTAACATATTTTCTTCTGCTTAAAATCATGCTTATTTTGTTTAACAGTTAATTTAAACCTGATAACATTATTTCTGTATTGAATTAGATCATCATTATGCATCTAAATATATGGCCTTGTACTTGATTGAACCAAACTTACTAACTATCAGGTAGTCTTGCTATTGTGCGGTGGATAGTAAGCCTGTATACTGTAACGAGCCCAATCCATGCTCCGTGCCCTACATTTCTAGCCTTGTACCAAACAAATTTTTGTATTAAATTTTGTCACTTAATTGAGGAGTTCTTACCAATTTCGATGTTTTGTGACGACACCGTTATGATGTCGTCACTCGTCAGGAGTAAGAGATCGAAAACTTAGCCCTGGCGAGCGACGACAACATAACGGTGACCTCACGAAACTTTGAAGTCGGTATGAAACTGCTCAATCAAGAGACAAACTTCTCTGCATTAATTCTATTAACTCTTTCTTTATCTCGATATCAAGCACTTTACAAAAAAAAAAAAAAAAACAGACAAAGAACGCTTGCTAAAATATCTTTTATCAGTCAGTCAGTTAAGTGGCATACGAGATACACGCTTGGTCAATCATGTCTTGAAAGAGACATGACAAATTAGGCAGAAGATTTTCCGCGATAGGTTGCCATTATTATAAAACCAACTATCTTGGCGTTAAACATTACCACAACCAAACACTATATATATATATATATATATATATATATATTGTGTGTATTTAGGCATCGATTTTTCATTGATGCATGTTTAATTAAATAATATAGACAGGTTTTGTCTATTTATTTTATGTAAATTCTTTAGATATCATCTGATAAGCTTAATAGCATTATGGTTGCATACTTAATACTCCTCGCTCTCACTCTCGTGTGGTCATGTGTGACGTCACAAGCTGTAGTGCGATTTTCGCTTCCAGCACGCACGCACGCACACACGCAAGCACGTACGCACGTGTTCGTCGTTGCTTTGAAAATCTTCCATGCAAACAAAATAGACGACTACTACTATTGTTTGTCCGCGAACTGTTTAATACACTTAATATAATTGTGATCTTTGATAATGGCTGATGTTAGCTCAGAAAGATTAAAAAAAAATGTATCAATATATTGATTTTCTTTCTTCTTTCAACGGTAATGCTATTAAGCTTATCATACGATATAAAAAGAATTTACATAAAATAGACAAAACTTGTTTATAATATTCAACGAAACATGCATCAATATATATATATATTCAAAATGTTATTCATGGAAATGTTGCTTGAAAAGAAAGGAAAGATTTGATGAAATAGACGATGCATTTCACCAATTTAAGGTTTCATCAGATCAAAAAAGAAAAAGATAATAGCATGTAAGTGTGTATGAGTTGATGTTTAAATATAAAATGAAATTTATTACTTTTACTTGCGTTTTCCGCTTAAAAAGAATGAAAAAGAGTGACTATCAAAAAAGTGATTGATATATTTTCTTATTTCAAGTCGAAAGATTTTAATTATCTCATTATTTTTCGGATTGAAGTTAAACTCGTCTTTTTTTATTATCGGAATAGCTCGAAAGTAAGAAAGTTGTTGATGGAATAGCCTTTTTTTTCAATGTATCAAATCTTTGAAATCAGAATTTTAGTATCCAATTTAAATAACACACAAACGTCTGTGTGTATATGTGTGTTTAAATTAGGATGTAGAATTCCGACATTTTCGATTAAACGTTTTGGAATTTTGTCAAATGTCTTTCCATATATATATATATTGAAATATGATATGATGTTTTTAGTTAAGAAAAAGAACTTTTTACGACTAATAACGGATTTATTCATGAAATCAATTTCATAGAAATAATATTTTTCGGTAATCTTGTGCCCAGCATCATATAACACATTTCTTTTATTACAATGTGATATGGAAAGACATAACTTCGTATCGTGCTATATTTTGATGAAGCAACCAGAATATCAACTGTCTAAAAGATTCCTCAGCTATGTTTGAACCTGTGAGCAGAATAATATTGATCTCCAGTTCCTAATTTTATCTCATAAGCTCGCTCGCCGGGTCGTAAGCTTACACTCAATTGTCGTGATATGAATTATGCTCTGTTGGAGTGTCATATATTTACTATCTGGTCATTCATCTCTTTTAGAAAATTCATTTGATCTCTGTTGAGCACCAACGATGCGCCTAACAAAGGCAACATTTCTCTGAAATGACAATAGAACCTCTTTAAATCATCGAATTTATCTTTTCTCAAACGATTCTAACAGAACAAAAATATTTGTCTCTTTAGCATGACGCATTTATCACTGAACCCTTCCACCACACTGGAACTGATGAGTGTTACTATCTAACAAGACAGCCGAACACTTCTAATATTTAATCAAAATATCTATTGTATCTAAGGATGCGCGCACGCGCGCACACACACACACACACACACACACATGGATGTGAGTCAAGAATATAAGAGATGGCAATTGATGTTTTTTAAAATCTTGGTGATTGTAGCGATCAGGGAAGCAAGCGTACAGAAGGGAGTTCCACACGCGGTAAGTATGAGAAAAAAAGCTGAGGGAGTAGAAATGGCGGCTGCATTTGGTTGTTTTGACTGTAAAAGGGTGGGATTTTGTTGCCAGTCTGGTTGCTCGAGTAAATTCTTGTCGAAGGGACACCAATTAGCTAAACTCATAGGAACAGAAGCCATGAAACTATTTGTAGAAGAGTCAGAGGGAAGCCACATCCCGTCAGTGAGAAAGTGGATGGAGTTAAGCTGCCATGTCGGGATCGATTACATTGCAGATTCCTCTCTAGATCCTGTCGAGAACCTCGAGATGAATAGCAGGGATGCCCGACCAACAGTATTCAATGCATGGGCGAATGGTTGATTTATGTATGTGTAAGATGGATTCAGACGAGAAAAACTTCCTTGCCCAACACAGTGACCCACCTTCCTAGCAGTAGAGTTAGCTATTGATTCAATGTAGTCGTTCCACTTTAGGTTGAGAGGGTGAGGCTGTGGAGGCGCAGTGTATTGCTTTCATGTAGACTAGCTTGATCCATGCTAATGAGGGGTGTGCAGGAGGGACTGCGTGCCAGACCCTATTAAATGTTTTGGAGATATCCAGGGCAACCACTCGAGCTTTGTCGTTCTTATCGTGGGCCTGGTATGATGATGGTAGTTAGTATATCAGCAGCATCCCTGGCGAAGTAGAAACCATACTATCTGTCGGAGAATAATTTATGGGAGGTGAGATGTTGACTTATTTCAGCATTGAACACTTTGCCGAAGATCAGTAGGAAACTGATAGGGCGATAATTAGAGGGGTCCCAGGGTTTTCCATAGTTCTTAAATACAGGTACCACAAAAGAGGACTTCCAGCAGGCAGGAAAACAGGAAGCAGAGAGGCAGTAATTATAGAGTTTGGAGAGGACAGAGGAGAGTTCAGGGACACATTTCTTTAAGACAAAGAACATCTGCCTCTGCTTGCCTTATGGGGGACAAGCTTTCAAATTATGTTAGAGACCAGATAGCGGTTTATGCAAACATCTCTCAGTTGAGCCCCAGTTCTAGGAGTGAAGTTGGGCGCATATACTCCAGACGAGTCAAATGTGGAGTTCAAGTTGGTGAATGCTAGATTAATACTTGATTTTAGTTCATCTTTGGTGTTACAGAGTTTTGTTTGTCTCTTGCTCAACTACGCCCTACACATAATAATCAAGGGGGTTGCAATCTGGGAAATTAGATGGCCAGATGTAAAAGGTGATCAATTTCTCCTGCTTGTGTGTGCAGAACCCTGTTGCAGGACATAAAGTCTTTCTGTCAGCCATACTCTTGACCTAGGGTAGCACTATCTTCTCTAGCATTTGATATAGGCCTCCGTATTGAGTCGGAAACCCTAAACAACAAATCAGGGAGTGAGTTTTCCAAGCTACCATACTTTCATAATCACCATTAGACTCATCTAACTCTTTCTAAATCCTCTTAATCATCCTAAGATGGACACCCAAAGACTCTGAAATGTTCGTACTGGAGCTTCTGGAGCGAATTCCAAGCAGTACAATATGTCGTTTCCAAATTTCTGTCGGAGTGAATTGCGTCATGTACTTTTTTTGCACAGACGGTGCCCAACTGACCCTACTATACTGTAAAGTCAACAAAATCAAAAACAAACAATGCGCCTGCGCAAAATTTAAAACATGAAATGCAAAAATTTACCTAAGCATCCGGTATATATATATATATATATATATATATATATATAAATCAGTATCACGAGGATATATGATTTACCTAACCTAGTGGATCAACCAAACAAAATCGAACCCGTAATTGAATTCAGATACGAAATGGAAGAATGCAGTTCTTTATCCTTCCTAGATATCAAGTTACATCGCATTAAGAACAGCTTAAAACTCGGTGTCCACCGAAAATCGACCAACAAAATACGACCTAATAAATTTCTATTCTCATCATAGCATCAAAATAAAATCCGGTATAATTATCGGATTCTATCTAAGCGCACTAAGAATATACAGCTGTAGTTATTTAGGCGAAGAGGAGAAATACATTGAAAACACTTTAAAACTTCTCCAGTACCCTAATTAAGTCATATTCAATGCAAAACAAAATTTATAGGTACATAGAACACACACACAAATATTTAAATATATATATATATATATATATATATATATATATATATATATATATATGGGTGGATATCAAACTTCCAATAGATCTATTGCATATATCCTAAACGTAATTTATACACAAATGGTATAATGACATCACATAAATACGTATACACACATATGATTCACGTAATTGTAAATATATACATTTAAATACATATCTATACTATATAAAAAGAAATGACAAAAATATACATACAGAATACATATATACACACTAGTAAATATACAATGACAGATCTATATCTGAACGTTTATACAAAGAATATATATATATATATATATATATATATATATATATATATATAGCACCGGTAGCACCATTCAGAGTTTCATGCTAAACGCAATCAGAGGCTAGGTAGGGGCTGACCCTAAATAATTTAGATTTTATTAAAAACACCTGGTAGCCCATATTTTATACGGGGTTTACGTTTTTCTTATTAAAAAATATAAATTATTTTAATATTAATCCCCGTTTATTTTAAATACAAATGAAAAAATCCCGTCTATTTTAAAAAGCAGGAGGTCTTGACTATCCACAACTAATTCAATTCCTCACCTCTTCTTATTTCGGTATTAATTTACACAATTTTATCAGTTAGATGACCCCCTATACCTTCCCCTGATTCTTTTTATTTTTTATATATCCTGCGAGTGTCAAATTCACCATCCCCTCTTTTCTTATTCCTTATGTGTGCCAAAATTTAATCTGTCTTTGGGTTGAGTTATAAATGTCCATCTATTTCCATTTTAGTTAAGACTCCCCTGTTGCTTACGTATTCCGTTCATGATATTCTCATCATAAACGGCATTTCTGTTGCTCGCAGTCTTCTTTTGTGATTATTTGGGTCCAGCATTCACCGCTTATCTAGGAGGATTGATATCACGTAGCAGTTCAGCAACTTTTTTTCTCTAGAAATCTTCTTAGTACGTTACTTAGCTTTTAAAAGGCATCTTTCACTACTTCTATACGCGTTCACATTTCAGTATCACATTTTCCATATTCTGTTAAAAACCTCTTTCCGGATATTTAAACTTCTGTGCTTGTTTGATTTTAATATCTCCATTGCGTCGTTCGCAAATTACATCTCGTTTTATTTACTACCTTGTCTAAGAAGTCTTGTAGCTTTCCTTCTGTGTTTGCCGTCAACACAGTATTATCTATTGTACAGGTGTAGATGCTCATCTCTTGTTCCCTGTTCAGGATGTGGTTTCCGGCTTTCTCTTCTCCAATCTTTTCACTTTTCTTTTTCTTTTTCATTTTTTTTCTCAATTGGAGTAGATAGACTAAACTATCGCCCGGTTCACACTCCACCCACGTCTATTATACAAGTGTAGAGGCTCATCCCTTGTTCCCTATTCAGGATGTGGTTTCGGGCTTTCTCTTTTCCAATCTTTTCACTCTTACGTAGCCCCGTGCACATCAGTGGCGTTACTGCCTTGCTCGGGGTGATATGATTAAAAAAAAAAAATATCTGTATATTGTTAAGATTTTGCCTACCGATAATAAATCCTGGTAATCATGAATATATATTCATATAAAAACACCTCCCATATTTAGAGAGAGAAAAGGATAAACAGTTAGCGGGAGGAGAGGAAAAAGAGGAAACGGGATGTGGAATATGTAGGTATTTATGAGTCTATATATACTTAACTTTGTTTGGTTCGGAAACGCATGGGTTCTCAGAAGAGTGTTTTACTAAAGTCACCTGATGGAACCGCTTTTACTGAACACTTATCTTTGAAAACGTGGTCTTGAAGAACAATAATTAAAGATGATGAGAAAATATACAACTTTCTCATCAACTAAAACATCGAGTTTGTTATATCGCCTAGAATCCAGTAAAGACCAAACACACTATACTAACCATGCCACTGTGTTTTGTATGCTAGTAAATATTTACTTGCCTTTGCTTCGTATAAAAAAGACCACTCGTTAAGGTAGTGTTACGAAAGCTTGAATTTTGCTACTAGTGATATTAGGAGATACTTGTAAGATAAGCTGGTTTTTATCCGGGTCACTAATAAGATTGCGTTGGAAGTTATCTCCAGTTGCAGAATAAAATTGAGAAAAGTGAGATACCTTGTGTTAAAAAATGTGTAAAATTTAAAAGAAATTAATGCCGATAAACAATTACTTTTTTCTTACTTTTATGGAAGGAGAAGGAAAAGAAAGAAAATGAAGAGAAAAGATAAAAGGTGTGTGCGTGTGTATTTGTTTTTGCATGTGCGCATGTGCGTGTGTATGCGTTGCATATAAGTGTTTGAAAGAAAGCGAGAGAGAGAGAGAGAGAGAGAAATAAAGAAAGAGAGAGAGAAAGAGAGAGAGAGAGAAAGAAAGAGAGAGAGAAACAGACAGAAAAAGAAAAAATGACAGGAGTGAGAAATGGTTCAAATGATCTTTGTAAATATCTAACTAATGCAACATGTTCATATATATTTACTGTATCGTGCGCGCACTCTCTCTCTCTCTCTCTCTCTCACACACACACACACAAACGGTGCTCAACTGACTCTACTATACTGTACAGTCGGCAAAATCAAAAATAGACTATACGCATGCGCGAAATTAAAAATATAAAATGTCGACAACTTGCTATCGCACACTTACGCGAATGGAGATTTTGTAAATGCAAAACTATTAAGTCGAAACTTAATCATCTAATATGGAGTATTCAGAATATTCGGTTTTGAATTTTATAAAATATTAGGAAAGCTAGAAAACACATCAGCCAAAACATTCGAGATCAAATTAGTAAGGTGATGATATTATTTTTTAAGCGCTGATTAGATGTGCCACAAGACCGAAAATATGAGATACTCAGTGATGATCGAACTCACTGTTTAGTTGTAAAAAGCAGGAGGTCTTGGCTATCCACAACTAATTTCAATTCCTCACCTCTTCTTATTTCGGCATTAATTTACACAATTTTATCAGCTAGATGACCCGCTATACCTTCCCCTGATTCTTTTTGTTTTTTTATATATCCTGCGAGTGTCAAATTCACCATACCCTCTTTCCTTATTCCTTATTATGTGTGCCAAAATTTAATCTGTCTTTGGGTTGAGTTATAAATGTCCATCTATTTCCATTTTAGTTAAGACTTCCCTGTTGCGATCACCTGATGGAACCCCTTTTACTGAACACTTATCTTTGAAAACGTGGTCTTGAAGAACAATAATTAGAGATGATGAGAAAATATACAACTTTCTCATCAACTAAAACATCGAGTTTGTTATATCGCCTAGAATCCAGTAAAGAACGCAAAGTAAGATTGCTAACCATTATCCTACGCCGAAGCCCCCAAATGCGGAGATATTATAATTTATTGAATAAAAATAATGTTTCAAGTAATATTTAGTAGTGAAAAATTTAGATCATAGTGAGGGAGGGAGGAGAGAGAGTGGGAATGGCTGAAAGAACTTCAAATCGTAACACAAAATAAACATAATGACATGGAAAGAGTAAATTGAACGAGGAATAATTAACTTTTGGAAGGAAACTTACAACCTAAATTAGGAAAAGAAGTGGCATGAAATAAGACGAGAAAAAAAAAAAAAAAAAAGAAAAAGAAAAGTGAATTAACAACAAAACTGAATAATAGGAAGTATTCCAAACACACCAGCAAATGTAATATTTAAAAAATGTTATTGGATAAAGCATTGTCGAACTATATTTTTCATGGTAAATTTACTACTCTTTCTTTGCACATACGAACAGTATCATTCAAAGTAAAATCGGTGAGCCAATTTCAAGTTACAGCAGAATCTATTGCGTTGGGGAAAACATACAACCACCACATGTAGACAACACTAGCTTCTGGTAGGTTTGGCAGCAGTTACTCTAAAGGTGGACAACTCTGGATTCAAAATTGTGAAGAAAATGTCGTAAGAAATCCCAACAATTTATAGATTAAAAAAAAAAGAAAGAAAAAAGTAATCTTTTCCGAGTTATGATCAACTATGACCAGAGAGGGCAAGGCATTTCTTAAAAGAACAAAACCCAGGCCATCAGTATACGAAAATTAGCAAGCAGAGCGAAGTGAAATTAAAAGGAAAGAAATAAGAATTAAAGCTTAATAACAAACTCGCTCTTTTTTTATATGAAGAAAAGATAATCATTCCACACACCCTTAGTGTATGCCCTCACTACTGTAGCTTTGTACCAGACTAAAGCATAGTAAATAATTTTAATCGCAAGCTCTTATAGAACTTCAGAGACCTTATCTTATAGAGCATATTTTGTTAGTATAGTGAGTTTGGTTCTCAGTATGCACCTTACGCTACTTGACCTTGTGCCAGACATATAGCTTATTCTTGCGTGTTGCGACAGAAAACAATAAGAATGAAGGCCGTGGTACAAAAAATTTTGTTAAAGACTGAAAATGCTCCATCTGTTAATAATAATAGTTCTCTAGTTCAGAGATTTTCATCATTTTACTTCCATGGAGTCGAATGACTTATTTTCTATGCATTGCAAATATAAGAAGAAAATTCTACTCAGACTTTTCACAGGGAATGTCACATCTCGCATGGCTGCTTTCTTGAAAACTTTAATGTTGATCTCTTCAAGTCAAGGGTCAGTCATTGTCTTTCTTATTCTCATAATCGCCTTCTCGTCCCCTCATATCTTACTCCTCATTCATCATTAACATTTCAACTGTAACACTATCTTGGGTAGCTCTCGAATCTTGTATAGGATGAAATTTATGAAAAAATAGTAATGAACAAGCTAAGCGAATCTTCGTAAATATCTCTTTTGTAGATTAACAAATTTATCTGATGGACACTTTTAGTCAACTTTGATTCTCATTAGAATTTATCTGACATACCTTATCAGAGCTTATCTCGTTAGTATAGTTAGTTTAAACTTCATTCTTGTGCCAAACTAAACTTAGTTAATGTCAACCGGATCCTTACAGTAGCAAAAAAAAAAAAAAAAAAAAAAAAAATTAACAACCAATTTCCCAAAATAGTAAGTTCGATTTTTTGCTGCCTTACGAATATAGCTATGCGCCATATAAAGTTAGCAGACATTTTCACCATTATTGAGAGTTAACTTTAATTTTCCAATTCCTTTTCTCACTCACAAAGCAACAGTTTCCATGCACATACTTGCATGTACAGTCAATGAATTTGCGTCAGAATCACTTCCCTCTCTCATCCTAACGCACACATATAAAAACGCACAACTCCATACACAGAAAGCATCTTATAACGGTTGTAATTTGCGTAAACGGAGGGCGTACTTCATGTGCTGTTAGCCATTTTATGAACCGTCTCTACCAAATCGGCGTTTCGCATTCTCCCATGTTCCCTCATCGATTGCAACAGTAAATCGACTTTTACGCGAATTAGACACAAAGCTGTCAGGAAATGCCCGGCCTGAACGTTTTAACCTGTGATTGCTTCTCGCTCTTTCTCGTTGTGGCCTCGCTTTTTCTCGTTTTGTTACGCCTTTGTTCGTTATGTCCTGCTTTTTTCCTCGTCCTCTCTCGCTTTTTTTCTTGTTCTTGTTTGTTTTCTCTCGTGATGTTTTGCTTTCCCGTATTCTGTCTTATTTTTCTCTCTCGTTTTATTACGCCGTCTCTAGTTTTGTCTTGAGTTTTTCTCTCTTTTTTTTCTTCGCTTTCTTTCATTCACTCTCCCGTTTTCTCTCGTTCTGTTTTCCTGTCTTTCCTCTCAGCTTTGCTTCCCAGTTTGGATTGCTGTCTCTATTGTAGAACCGCTACCATTACCGCCTACCTCTTCTTTTGATTAACTTGTTAATTTTGTTATCAGTATCGGCTTACTCCCGTTGCTACTTTCCTATAAAATTCTTTATAGTCTTTACCAAACTCGCTTTTCGCTCCGCCAGGGGATTGTGACGTGGAAAGAGCGCCGGAGTAGAATTTAATGTTTCAGGCACTAGAAAAGATAATTTCTTGAATAATAATAAAAACAAACAAAAGGGTACGCGATGTGGAGGGTGAGATGTGAAAACACAAACTCTCGTATTTATCGGCGTATAAACGCATAAGACATGTTTATTTCTCCCACAAAATTCATTGAAAATTATCTCGTGTCTAAATTATGTATAATGGATTAAAAGCCGGGGGGCACTTGAGGCAGGATAATTTAAGTTGCTATTTTGGCTGACTTTTGGATGTGGTTAAGAATCAGCGCATCCAGTACGATTCTAAATCTGAGGTAATTACTTAAAATACAATGAAAATGAGATTCTTAAAAGCTTAGAAACACGCTCATTCGTCTTATCTAAATTTTATGAATAAAATTAGTATTATGAGGTCTCTAGGAATCTCCGTTAACATATCCCCAAAGTCAGAATTGACAATTGTTGCATTTCTCTTCTTATTCTTCGCCTTTGATTTGTTACCTACCGTAGATAAATTGTTAGCAAGCTAGTCTTATTAATGCAAAAAGTTGTCTTCATTGCATTTTCTTTTGCAATGTGGAACTGTGCCAGACTTAGCTAAGTTTGCCATTGCCTATTCTTGATAATTGCTTCATTCATATCAGTTGTTTTCCTCCAATCTACTTGACTGGTAATGAAAAGCAACTAAAATTAAGAAGAAAGAGATGCCAGTCACAATGGTTAAAATGTCTGACGCAATAAAAATTAGAATAGATAATGATCATCATAGAAATAGCGACAGTGAAAGCAAATCAGTAACAACATGGTGTCAAGTGATCGGCGTAAAATAATAGGCAACTCAGTATGGTAAGATCTCTTAGTCGTAAGTCAAATCATGGAACTACTGTCGTATATAGAAACAGACTTTCCGAGGCAAAAAAGATATGAGTTCGAATCACACCTGGGGCTTGTTCTTGATTTGCTTATTTTGCTGCACTGCTAGTTTGATTAGTTGAGATGAAAAGTAACAATTTCAATAAAGGTGATGCGGCTAAGATTTTTTAATGTTTGATAATTTTGTCTTCTAATAATAATAGTAATAAATAAGTTAAGCTAATGGTAGAAAATATCACCTTTGATTGCCTCTTGTAAATCAAACTTTAACAAGTCTCACAAATAATTCTTAGGTTATTTTGATCTTCACAAGATAACCTCTAATGTAGGCCCGTTTTCATTTAATCTCGATAAATATCTATACATTTTGTCGAGTGTTAGTAAGCATGGGAGAGATGCAAAAACCTATTGAAATTAATCAAATTCTAATAGGTCCTCCACCTCTGTGGTCTGTGTCATCTAAAACTAATTTTTGAAAGTATATAAATACGAGTTCACGCGCACAAATATACACATATATGTACGTATAAATGCATGTCGTACAGCAATGATTAATAATCTAATCTGAAAAAATAAGTGCTATTATAGTTTGATCTTCTGTGAGAAACACATTATTGTGGCCCTGTGTCAGACTAAATGATTAAACTAATGTTAATAAATATCTGCCTCTCTTTCCAGGTTTTAGTCAGCAGAATTAAGAACCATTAACACAATTTCACTCATTCTTTCTTCTACATATATTGCAGTGACTAAGAATTAGGTGAATATATTAAGTGAATTTTGCTACACATAATAATTATTGCATGCACTTTAATAATTTTTAGCTTATTTTCAGACAGAAATATTCTTGAAGCATAGAAGCCTGTAATTATGAACATGACAAAACTTGATCTT
The DNA here is from genome assembly GCA_037127315.1 of Ascarosepion bandense. Classification (NCBI taxonomy): domain Eukaryota; kingdom Metazoa; phylum Mollusca; class Cephalopoda; order Sepiida; family Sepiidae; genus Ascarosepion; species Ascarosepion bandense. The sequence continues at coordinate 2,538,202 of JBBBDQ010000789.1, read as the reverse complement.
TGTTTACTTTTCTTGCATGAGTTCAAACTTGAGCACAGTGCCCCCTAAACTTCTGTCAATATAAACACAGCATAGAGAGATGGACCCACAAGTGATCGAACAATACGAAAGTGGCCCCAGAAATTCCGTACTGGTGATGAGAGCCTTGAGGTTGAAGAAGGTAGGCGACGGTCATGCAGTTTTGACAACGAAAAATTGCAAGCAGTTGTTGAGCAAAACCCACATCAAAGTGTCGGAGAAATGTCTCAGACGCTTGGTATCAGCACTGCAACAGTCACACGCCATTTGCAGAGTACTGACACGGTGAAGGGTTCCTCATGATCTCAATGAAAATCAAAATTTTAGGCGTTTTCAAGTGTGCTAGATGCTTTTTCTGCGTAACACCAATGACCCCTTTCCTGACCGAGTCACTTGTGATGAAAAGTGGATCGTGTATGATAACCTTAAACAATCGGGTCAATGTCATGATCGTGATGAGTTCCCGAAACATTGCAAAGTTGCATTAGCAAAAGATTATGGTGACTGTCCAGTGGTCTGCAATTGTTGTTATCCACTACAACTTTCTAGAAAACAATCATTTTTGTAGCGCTTTACTGCAATAAAATTGCAGAAATTAATGTACGCCTGTAAAAAATGAAACGTGGTCTAATTTTGCTCTACGGTAATGAGCTACCACATTTGCAAGAATGACGTTGCAAAAGCTCCCAGACTCGGGATACAAAAGTTTACTACATCCTCCATATTCTCCTGATCTTTCACCCACTGATTATCATTTTTAAGCACATTTTAAAATGGTAAAACTTTTAGGCCCAAACCAGAGGTGGAATCAATTTTCAAAGATTTCGTTGCATCACAGTCAATAATATTTTTTATCAATGAGAAATAAATAATCTCGTTGGTCGATGTTAGAGGTGCATCGATGCTCAAGGCTTGTATTTTGACTAATTCCAACATTTCTACAGTTAATTTTTCAAGAATAAAATTATATTTCTGAAACTGGTCATTATTTTTGTATTTTTGTAACAACCTAATAACTCCGATACTAAGTTCAATTTTTGTCCCAAACTTTTGCAGATGAAACAAATCGACATCTCACAATAAAAAGAAAACCTTAATCAAATTTTTCTAAGTAACATTACTTTTTCTTACATGAAAACTATATCAAGGATACGATTTAATAAACAAATGGATCTACTTTAATTCATTGTACACTGTAAACACAGCAAATTCTGATGAAAGAGGAAAATAGAACCCTACTGACTGTTCTATTTTAGCCCCAACTGCAATTGAACCTGCTATACATTGAACTTTGTATACATACAGAATGTGCGTTGCGGTGCTGTGGATATCGGCTCGGAACGGAAAATCCAAAAGCAGACTTCGAATTTCAGTTGACTTCGTTGCATTCACTTACACGCAAATACACTTGGAGAATGTGTTAAACCGTTTCTTCTTCCTCCAGATGTGGGTTAAATAGCAGGACAGATTGAGTTCTAGAGCCTTGGTTGGCAACCAATCTACCTAAGAAAGTAATAGCAACCTACCGCGTGAAATTTTTCTGCCCAGTCAATCATGTCTCTTTCACGATATGATCGTCCAAGCGCGTATCACGTATGGCACTTAACTGACTGATACATAGAAATCTGCTATGTAGTATCTAATCTTTTATATGCTATAATCGACCATGTTCTAAAGAATTCGTATACAAAAGTAGATATATAGACAATTAAGCAAGCAGGGAGTTTTAAGGAAAAAAGAACTGCGAATAAACTGATATTTAAAATCAGTAACAGACGGTTGACATTTCAGGAAGTTCTCATGCTTAGAGAATTGAATACTTACGAGGCATATTGAACCCAAGTGGAACCTACTTAACAATGGTAAAACAAAGACAAACAGCGATGTTAAAGCGTCAAACGTTATTGAAAGCAAGAAAAAACAAAGTTGCAGAGAGCTATGACAGCCTACCCTTCTGGCAGTGGCGATTCTACGGGGGCAGAATGAGCCAAGCCTCCCACCAAATTTTGGCTGCCCTCTTAGTTAGCCCCCACTTTTATAAGCTTCAACAATTTATGAAATTGACCAGTCTCTGATTTTGATAAGACTAGCAGTATAGCCTGGCGTTGCTCGGGTGTAATGAAAGCTTTAAAACTAATCCATGGTCTTGGAGCTCAGATTCAGCCTAAAGAATATTTGTGTGAAGTTTGTGAGAATCGGATAAAAATTGTGGATTTGTATAAAGGACATACAGACAGATAAACAGACACACACACAAACATCTTGCCTTATATATATATATATATATATATATATATATATATATATTATCGATTTTCTGCACTATTGTAAGAACTGCAACCTTGAAACTTCTGAATATCGTTTCTTATGTCTTTGTCTATGAGTATATCAAATTTGATTAAAATCGGACCACTTGTTCTAAAAATCCGATTTTTCGATTATCGATTTTCGATATTTATCGGGGGTACCTCAACACAAAACCTAGCTAAGAACACTTGCAGACGCTTATAGTACAACTGTGCAAATTTTCAAGAAAATCGGTTCAGCCGTTTCGGAGTCTATAGGTAACGGACACACACACACACACACACACACACACACACACACACACACACACACACACACAGAGACAAAGTTCCATTCATAAATAAGTTTAGATCATTTGATCTTCAGCACTTTTTCCTCTGCATTTTCATTTTCATTTAGCTTTTTAAGGACACATACAGAGACCAGTTTGAAAGAAACCAACAAAATAAAACAACCAGATAGATAGAAACAGACATTTGATTTTGTTTTGAAATAACCCCTCGTGATCCAACAGCTTGAAAGTGCAAAAGAGGGCATGAATAGCTTAGAACTCCACTACTGTGAATGAAAATTTATTCCGTTTAATTAACATACTTATACTCAAACTCATTCTTAAATTGGGTATATGATAGTAGGGTAGTGTGAAAATGAAGACGCTGCTTGAATTCACCCCACTTCCTCTACAGAAAATCTCGGCTCCTAAGTCCTTCCCCTTTTAGAGTTCTACAATCGCCACTGCCTACTAGTTCATGATAGACAAGATTACAGTGTTTCTTATCATAATGAATTTAATGATACACCACCACAATAAAATAAAGATGTTTTTTAAGAGGACGGGGAATAATGAAGGATTTAACAGGGCAATTTGTAACTTTTATCATAAGATTATATTCATTAAAAATTAAGAGAAACGTTTGTCAGTGGCGAGAAATTCAGGCAAGCTTTATAGATGGAATTAGGTGGTTATATGTATAATATATACCGATTACTTGTGAAATGCAAGCTTTATTTACAAAATAAAACTCTTATAAAAGAATTTCAAATGATTTTAAGAGAGAACTACTTTGAAAATAATGAAAAGAGGACTATCAGGGGACAGGAACAAGGTTGTGTGTTACTCACACAATAAGTGTTTTAATATTATTTATGGTACAACATGAAGTTATCGATTTTTCTTGACAAGTTGTTTGTTTTTCGAAAAAATATAACATTTCAACAATATTCTATATTAAGTCATATTTGTAATATTATTTGGATTTCTTAAAGATTTGTCAGTCATTAAATTATGACTTGTTTATTTTTATGTCGACCTTTTATAGGCGTTAATAAATAGAATGCACCGCAAATAAAGATTAAACCTTAGGTGAGACTTGGGCACCTGGAGGTGGTGTAATTGTTAGCAAGCTTGTCTAGCTAACCATTAGTAGTGAGTTCGATCCTCACTGGGTGTCCTTCACTTTCGACCTTATGCCACATCTAAGCTACGCTTATATTTTAGAATAAAAATGCTTACCTGGGGATCTGTCCTTGAAGACAGAGTGCGGCGCAGATGTTGCTCCGTTCGTGAGGGCAGAGGTGCATTTGAGAAAAATTACACTGTGCAAATGCCCAGTCCCGCGGCCGCGCCACCCCATTGCAGCAGGTGGAACAGGTGCAGTTGAAGGGACTGGGAAATCTTTGTTCCTTCGCCCGTCTCTAAGTGGTTAAAAAAGACATTGTGTCACACCTCGCTCCACTAGGGGAGTAGGGTAAATATCAACCTTAGGTGAGTTCACATCCTTCATCTTCCGGAACCTACCTTTTTGTAACAGCTGGTTTATTGATTAAAATATGAAAGCCCAATGGTTTTAGCTAGTTAAATCTTGCCCTATCATCTTTTATTTTGATGAATATTTTTTTTAAAAACTGCCATCTTATTTAGTATTTAGATGTTAGCATTTAGACAAATATGTGTTATTGAAGTAATGTTTTGTGAGTTCAAAGAAAATTTCCAAATTCTGTCTGTAATTTAAAGTTTAATGATTCAGAACGAACAAAACAGGACAGTTGTTGCTCTGACAATATCTTATTTTAAAGTAAATTTCTCAGAATGTTTATAAATAATTATGTAACTTTCGTAGCTACACGTGATAGTTTAACGGGTCCAATGAAATTCTCAATAAATGAGGTGGATGGAATAAAAAGGGTAGCTAGATTTTAAAAAATAATCTTAAGTAATGAAATGCTTTGGCCTAGAATGACAGCTGGCTAGATTAAGGCTTGAGAGAAAATTTCTAGAATTTTTAATAAAAGGAGTGTTTAGAATAAAAGTGTAAGGATGTTTTATGTGGATTTTTTTTACACACAGACATTAATGATTGTAGCCCGTCTATTTTGAAGTTAAAAGTATATATATATATAGTCATCAGCAGACAGATCTGTTTCGCTGTATCACAGCTCATCAGTACGGTTAGACATATATATATATATATATATATATATATATATATATATATAATTTCGTACACATAATTCGGAAAAATTAAAATCACTTTAAACAACATGGCAACAGATAATTTCAGATAATAAATTTGATAAATATTTCTTTTGTGTGTGTTTGTCTTTATGTGACAGAAAGAGAAAGAGTGTGTGTGTCTGTGTGTGTGTGTGTGTGTGTGTGCGTGCGAGAGAGAGAACAATAAAATAACAGGAATTAAGACGACAAGAAAACACTTGACATTGCGTTTAAACTTTGAAGATGAAACTTGACTGGAAAGCAAGAAGCAGAAAGAGAGTTCCACGAGCGAGACGTACGAGAAAAGAAAGTGTTAACATAGAACCTACGGTTACATCTAGTTATTTCAACTGCAAGATGAAGAAACCTTACCGTACATTTAAATTAATAAAATCTAGGTACCAAAGAGGAAGAGTTTATTAAAACAATTACCTTGAAAATATTTATAGAAAAGGCAAAGGGAAGCTATGATACGGTGATGGGAAAGTGACTGAAGGGGAGATTGCAGGTCAACAGATTTTTCATTTTATTGTAACCACAACTTCTTAATAAATAGCGGAAGCACCAAAACAGATGTGACAGTAATATTCTAAACATGAACGAATGGGAGACTTATACATATGTAAAATCGATTCTGGAACAAAAAATTATCTAACACAATACAGTGAACTAACTTTCCTAGCAGTAGACCTAGTTATTGACTCAACATGATGTTTCTACTTCTTGTCAGTGGAAAAAGTTTGTCCAAGAAGCCGCAAGGAATTACCCTCACAGAGGTTAACATCAACCATGCTGATAGAAGCTTTTTTAAGGTCTATTGAAAGAGAGCAATTTTATTTTGGAGGCGTTAATATAAACATGCCATTTTTTGTCCCAGTTAACAACAGATTGTAGGTCATATTTGGGCTTAACTGGCAATTTGACCTTATCAAACCGATCAGACTTACTATTAAGAGAGGAGTAAATACTCCTGTCATCAGCATAGATAGAAATTTGACAACTGATGACATCAGAAAGATTTTTAATGAAAATTAGGTCCAAAGATAGAGCTCTGAGGGACATCTGCATTATAAGATCAAAATGAGTAGCCGTCCAATCAATTTCACTTGTCAGTTTTCTCAGTTTCATAAAAAAGTTTGATAAAAAACTGAATTAGTTTAAAAATTCGTTAAAAATTGACATAACCTTTCAACTCGTGAAGAAAACGATCATAATAAACCTTGTCAAATGCCTTCGAGATATCCAAGAGAACGGCCCGAGCTCCACTATTCTTATCTAAAGCTTGATAAATTTTTAGTAATAATAATTATTACGTTAACCTGCAGAAGCAAAAGCCATAATGCTTATCTGAAAGAAAGTCCTGCAAGGTGAGATACTTAACCAATTCAGAGTTGATTACAGCCTCCAGTGCTTTGACTAAAATAATTAGAAAGCTTATAAGTCAATAAAAAGATTAGTCGGTTCGTTTGAGTTCTTAAAGTGGAACTACAGTAGAAGATTTCTAACAAGCAGGAAAGTAAGAAGTATTCATTTTAGAGTTTAGAGAGAACAGGAGCCAGTACAAGAGCACATTTTTAAGGATACCATCAAGTACACATGCATTGTGAAGATCAAGTGTAGAGATGATAGCAGAAACCACGGACGGAGTTATATGTATATCACACAATAGAGACACATTTTTAAGTCGAAAGTCATGTAATGATCCTCCAGGGCGAGTGAAAACATTACTTGGACATCATTGCCCGAATCGAGTAAATAGCCTTAAACACTCTTCAGAGTAAAGCAAATGAGCTAAAATAGAAAGTGAAACAAGCACTGGAGAATGCTATACTACCTAAATCTAACATCACAAAAGAGGAGGGGCTGACAATCAAAATCTTACAGAAGAATGACAACATCATCAGAGCCAACAAAGGAAATACGGCGGTTAATCGACAAAGCAGAATATACAGAAAAACTAATCTCATTAGAAATGGTAGATATAGCAAAGTGAAAAAGATTCAACGTTGAAAACAAAACAACTGTTGCAGATCCTAATCAAGAACAAGGATCACTTTCAGCCTAAGACATCCAGGCAGTTGCCTCAATGTTACAGCAACCTCCCTCACCTATATGGTCTCCCCCAATTCACAAAGACGGTATTCCGCTCAGACCAATTGTTAGTTGCCAACGCTCTGTGTGCCACCCTCTGAGTCGCATTCTTGTGGATATAATTGACACATTAATAGAAAAGTCACCATCATATGTCCGAAAATCAGCTCAGTTCGTGGAACTAATCAGAGATGCTTTCATCCAATCCAACTAGATGGTGAGTCTGAATGTGGTAAGTTTGTTCATCAAGGTACCGACAGTAGAAACTCTATCGGTAGTCAGGGACAGACTGGCCTCGGACCCACCCCTAGGAGAACGTACCAGTATTCTAATAGATAACATGATAGAAATACTGACTTTATGTACACGAAAAATACACTTCGGAATGGAATCAGAAATACATCGGCAGGATGAAGGCTTAGCAATGGGCTCACCATTATCACTAGCAATGGCTAATATATCCATGGAATACTTCGAAGAGATGGCATTATAATCTACATCACTAAAGCAAGTTCTATGGTTGAGATACGTAGATAACACCTTCATAATCTAGCCACAATAAGAAGAGGTCCATATGTACCATCGTTAAAAAAAGCCTCTGTTTCGGGCTCACAGAAATTGGCAGAATCTAATGCAACCCGCTTATTCACAGCAACAATCACAGTGCGCATTACACACTGCTTAACTGTTTATACCGAGAGTTTAATCCCCGTAATTGTTTTGTATGCCTCAATGGTGCAACTTTTTTCTTCAATAACTTACTCTTTACTCGTACACTTTCAAATCAGACGTTTCTTTTGTAGACTGCTGTTAAGCTCTTATCTGCATCATGTAAAAATATATATTTGTGCTGTCATATCTACATTTACATCTGATGTTATATACACATCGGTGCACGTATATGAAGGCGACTCAACAAGTTAGTAAGTCAACAGGCAGTTATTAGTTGAAAATTGATCTGAAATTTCACCGTATAATATTTGATCAATTTGGTTAGTATTTCCCATTCAATTACTTCTAATAAAAATATCCTAAAATGCTTCTTGTTTAAAGTAAAGTATTTTTTCAGGCATTTTATGCTTCCAGGTAAATATATATAGGTATACTCTGACGCGTGAAGACGCGATACTTAAAAAAACCGATATCGAACCCACCGACACGTAAAAGTACAATGCTAGAAAAAACCGATACGGCCTTTTGATTAAGAATCCAGCGACATATACGCAATCCTATCAACGTAAAAAAATAATAATAAAGAAAAATATTGAAAATAATAAAGACTATAAGATACTTGACAAATAATATTTACATTTCCTATGCCTCCTACACTAAATGTCATAATCATAGAAAAATTAAGTAAAAATTGATAAACGAAGAACTTTCCTTGGTTTTCCAGAGCTGAACATACATACACAGAGAGGTGAGGACAGATACACACACATGCACGCACACATTACACGCGTGCACGCACACACTCACGTATGCGTATATATCGCTTGAGAGAAAAACAGAAAGTGAGTGTGATATATTCATTAATGTATACCTATAAAAACCAACGTAAAATAAACACAACACACCAACATACTTTTAGTTAATTTTATCTTTTGAAAAACTGAAAACCCGGGAGGAAAAACTGCTAGTATATATATATATATATATATATATATATATATGTGTGTGTGTGTGTCCTAGAAGAAGTGTTGAGCAAATTTGTGTCTCACAATGGAAAAGTCCATTTTTGTGATCAGGAACCTTTGACGTCGGTAGCTGGGGTTTGGGTGACTGTTTGTGCCTGTTGGATGAAATGGGATGCTAGCCTGACGACATTTGTTAAAACCGTGCACTCAAAAAATTAGACAAAAGGCTAGCGGGGAGGAAACGGCAAAATGTCCGAGGGTGGGGCTATAAGCAGTTTGTTGTGTGGAAAGGAGTGCAAACAAATGTTAACGGGGGTAGATGAAAAGAAGCTGGAAAATTCTCTGAGAAGCAAATGGAAATAAAGAAGACAAACAGGAAAGAATAAAAACAAACTGTAACACCAGAGTTAGCGATCAAAAACCATAGACACCGAACTCCCAACGCAAATACACACACACACACACACACACACACACACACACACACACACACACGTATATATATATATATATATATATATATATATATATAGATAGATAGATAGATAGATAGAGAGGGAGAGGGAGAGAGAGATCGGCTGCAGCAAAAATACTTTTATAAATTTTGGGGTTGGGTTTCTCAATGATATAAGTCCATATAAATGTATGTCCGCAAATCTTTCGTTTTTGATTTGTTTAGTTTAAAGAAAGTTTATGGTAAATGACGCTGTGTTGTCATGAAGACTAGGTTACATTTGTCATTCGTGTACATTTATGGCTAAGTCTGTCTTCATCATTTAACATATGTAGTAGTGAGTTAACTGAGAAGTGTTTCGTTTTACAATGGCAGTATATTCATATCCTGAGCAGGCAAATATGATTTTTACATACAGCCGCGCGAATTGTAATAGACGCGAGGCTGCACGGTTGTATCAGATAGCGTTTCCAATCCGAAGGCAGCTGAGTAATGTAACCTTTGCTGCTGTTTATCGTCGCGTTGTTGAGTCTGGATTTGTGGCACCAGAAACTATGCACCGAGGAAGACCGAGGTTCGCTCATACGTCTGCCCCTGAATAATACAGACTGTCGAAGACGATACAGATATCAGTACACGTAAAGTGGCCCACATGGTGGATACTTCAAGTGCAGTCTTTGTATCGGTATCATTTACAACGTGTGCAGGGTATTCACATTTTGATCACTCTTCATGGGAGAACTTTTGCAGATGGTTAATTGCACAAACTTCCGATCCATTGTTTGTCTCTTCTGTCTTGTTTACAGAAAAGGAAACATTTGGAAGAGATGAAGTAACATATTTACACAACCAACATTTGTGCTCGGATCATAATTCCCATGGTAAAACACTAGGTAGACACCAACCTCAGTATACAATTAATATGTGGTCAGGAATTGTAGGTGACTGTCTGGTAGGTCCACAGTTTTTCTTAGCTCATCTTACGGGAGCTGTTGGCTGGGTCTTTATTTCGAACACGCTTCCAGACCTGCTAGAGGATGTACCCCTGATAATACAAAGATGCATGTGGTTCATGAATGATGAATCTTCATTCCAGAAGATTATAGTCACATTGTTCGTGATGCCTTTCCTGACGTCTACTGTGAAATATGGATAGGTAGTGGCCTATACGTTTCCTCGACTTCAATTCGTTGGATTTTTATCTGTGGGGCCACCTAAAACAATTAGTTTATGCGGGTTCATCCATGTGTAGAAGCACTTTGAATATTTCCTATGAGACGCTGCGTTGTGGTACGATGATACCCTTTTGGACATATGTCTACATGGACATTTCACCTTGTTTAGTTGTCAACAAGAGAAAGCGTGCTAAGAGCTACCAGGGATAGGGAGATGTGGAAAGCCATGATCGCCTACGTCCTAAAGGGACATGGCACATAGAAGAAGAAAATCATGAGATCACTACACAATTTTTATTTCTCGTAATCACTCCATATCTTTGAGCGGTAACATATTTGATGAGTGATGTGATATTGTAATATAACACTGCAAGACATTATAACATCTTAAAAAGTTGACAATCATAACAGAAGACTAGATAACATTACATCATATACCATACAGTCCTTGGCCTAGATAATGTTTTCACTCATTCAAAGTAGCCATGATCACAATAGTTTTGATCAGAAACAGTTTAATTTGGATTCATAAATTAATTATACAAAACTCCTTTTGAATCTAAGTAAACTCATAAAAAAGCTACTATCTACTAAATTTTCCGTTAAGAGTATATTGTTAAATGTTTTCCTGCTAGAAACAATGCTTTTTTTTTCGTTTGAGATTCTCTATATTTCACCAGCAGTGATTTCCTCTCAAATATATTTTCTGCGTCAATCACTAAGTATTTAATTACTTACATTACTTATTGCTTTTATGGGAGACATTTCCTTAGCTTTATTCCTAATTTTTGACTGACTTCAAGAACAATTATAAAGATGAATATACTCTAGAAAGTTTTAAATGCTTCTTAAAAACATCCAAATGGCAATGGAAACGATTGCATTAATCTTGGGGTTATTATTCTGAGGAAGATTTGATAAAATTGTCATTTAATTATCTACAATTTGGATATATACATATACACTAGTCAAGGTATGTCGCGTAATAACTTGTTTACAAATGGAAAATATTCAAAAGTTGTACAATATAACTGTAATAAACACTTTTAATACAAATGTGCACTGGTCTAATTTTATTATGACCCAAAATGAAGTAATCAATCAATCAATCAATCAATCAATATATATATATATATATATATATATATATATATATATATATATATATATATATTATAGTTTAGAACATGTACAAATTTTTATCCACTACAAAGTGTACCTTTTATTTCGACATTGAAATGACAATGTCTTCTCAGGTGGTGTGGAAAGAGTGAAAAGTCTCTTTTCTTATATTTGTCGAATTGTGTGTGGGATATAGATGATGTTAGTGATGAGACAAGTCTTGTAAATTGTCCGTTGAAATTTTTAAAAAAGAGGGAGTTTGTGGGTGATATAGTTGATTAATGAACTTGTCGGGAATTTTGTAGACAAATTTAATAATAAGATATTATGTAGCTTTTATGGCGTAGTGGCTGGATTATTAATTCGAGTTTAGTGAAGGAGAGAGTAAGGAAGCGTAAGCGTGCGGAAGAATAGGATTAGATGCGATGAGGTGTGGACACTATTTATCATTTATTGGACCTATCTTTCTTATTTAATTGTACAGCTATACACTATTTATTTTAATTTAAACTCAGTTTTTATAATTAATCTAATTTTGTGAATTTAACCTTAAATTTAAATTTAGGAAATCATTTTTTTTCTATAAAACTTTAAAATAGATCACAGTTGGTGTTATGGAATAGGTAAAATTTGATGTAAGAGTGTTGTTGATATTGTAAAGGTTTATCGTCTGCAAGAGGTCCCAACTTTGGCTTTTTTAGTATTCTTTAGCATGATTGTAATGGTACTTCTTTAATCTGTTTGCAGTTTACCGTGGTTTCATGCCTCTGGTTTAAAGCTTGTTGCTATTCATGAATTTAATGATTTCATTTTTTTTTGAAGACAAAGGAAACATGGTTCCTTTATTGATTTAGATGTTCTTGCTTGTTTGAGGATTTTCCATCTGACTTTAGGTGTTTTATTTTCATTTTTTAACTTCCAAAAGTATTTAGAAAGAGACGTCATGTTTTGTTTTTCTTTGTTATTGAAGGATGAGAGGTGATTGTAAAAGCGCTTTTAAAATATGTTCATTTTGTTTCCGATATAAATTTTCTCATCTTTGGGATTCTCCATGGATGAAATCGAACACATATATATCAGGGATTTTGTTAAACATTTATTAGGAAATGGAGCATTGGTTGGGGTTTCTACAGTTACAAAGGTTATTATTATGGGACAGATTGGTATGATTGTTGGAGTTTTTTTTTATGCTTTTAATATTTTAGTGTTATGTACTTTAATTATTTTTTCTACATTGTTGGAGCAGCTATAGCTAAGTTTTATTGTATTTCTATCGAAAATTTTGCTTAGAGGGTTATTTTTTAGGAAATTGCTTATCTATTAGTTTAAGAAATTTATGTCCCAGTTTAAAGTTAACTAACTGGTTAAAAAGAGGGTTATATTATATGATTTTTCTGTTTCTCTCTGTTGGCTCTAGGTTATCTACTTGCTGATTTATTTGCTCTGGTATTGTATTGAGCTCTTTACGTGTTAGGTTCCTCGTCTCGGGTTTTTTTTTTCTTTCGGCTATTACTTTGACTAATGTTCAAGTGCTTAGTTCGTTTCTTTTTTGTTTCAATTTTTTTCCTTCCGCGTTTATACTCGTGGGGTTTTCGAGACGTGTTTAAAGATAAATTTACAGTTATATATATATATATATATATATATATATATATATATATATATTAAATGATAGATTGATTGGTTTGTTTTTTAGAGTTTATCACACTTTTACAGGTTGTTTAAAGACCGAAAATATTTTTCGATTGTTAGAATTTTACGGAGATAATAATAATTTGCTAATACTATTTTAAATAATTTTTTGTTGTTCCATCAGGAACATCAAAAGTAAAATCAAATTTCCATACTGTTTTTGATTAATTGCGCATTTGGGTAGCAATCCTTCTGATTAGACTTACTATTAAGACAGGAATAAATGGTTGTTTCATCAGTTCAGATACCGATGAGAACCGTTCCTCTAATGTTTATCTTATTTTTGAACGAGGGAATGAATGCTTGTTTCAAGATGATGCAAAAACTACAAATATTTTCCATTTTCTTTCGTCATTTTCAGCGTTTTCGAACATTTTTGATCACCATCATTTCTGTTAATATTTAAATAAGAGTCCTGCGTTGCCTAATTTTTCATTACGATGACACCTAATTCACCCAGACGATATTTTATTAAACGTGATCTGGCACTATTCATATTATTACCAGTTTCATACATAAATCTCTTGAACCATCGTTTCCCAGGTATCTTCAAATGAACAGAATTTTACGCAATAACTTCAAGGTTTTACTTTGTGAAATTTGGATCGTTTGGTTTTTCTGTAGGCATTATGACAAACTGTCACTTAGAAAGCATCTTCATTCAAGTTTCATTACTGAATACTGAATTGATTGATTTGTTTGTTTCATGGTATATCAACTCCTTATGGGTCATTTAAAGCTGAAATTTAATTTTTGGGGGAAGAAATAAAAAAATGATACATGTTATTCTGCTTTCACAATTGAGTACATGGTAGACGATACTCAGCTTCTGTGCATGTACATATAATTACTAGAGACAATGATCTGTGTGTCTTTTCTAAGTTATATTTTAGAATGCAGTTTGATTTCTTTAAGAAATTGTAGGATATTTTATGGATTAATGTTATGAAAGAGTTTTTTCATGTTAGTTGTTTGGTTGATTTTGTTTAGTGCCGTATCTATTGGTTATTTAATGCTGAAATATAAATATTTGGAATAATATTTATTAACTAAATATATTTCGAACACAATTGTATCCCATCAGCTGCTGATAAAATCTTTTCTTGGTCATTATATATATTGTTGTTGGTAATTTTACTGTAAATATGTATTGTTAATAATTTTCATATATATAAGCATTGTTAGTAAATTTTTCATATACAAATGTATTGCTGCAATTTTACTATAAAATATAGTTTCATAGTGTTTTGTTTTTGTTTAGGGTTTCACTATGTGTCCATAGCTGAGACCCTAACAGTGCTAGCACTTTGGGTCAAGTATGACATGGGAACAACAGCAATTAATAGGTAATTCCACGTTCCTCAAAACCTCCACTCTCCCGATGCTGCCGGATGTAATTTATCGTCATATCCAGAACTAAATCACTGAATGTGATCACTGAAAGTATCTTCATACCTCTTTTGATCAACTTAATCTTGCTTTGAAGTGCTTTGAAGTTAATGATTTGTGAAATGCCACTTCTTGAAGTTTTAAATTCCTTATCTATTGCTTAGTGTTACGTATTTTACGACATCTTTATCCTGGTCCTTTTTGAAAAATGATAACCGACACAGAAGGAATTCAAGAAATCAATGCAAGAATTTTCTTATCTGTACGAAAAGTTCTGTTCATATTAGCACTAATAATCAATTCCTTTTTAGCAACAGCAACAACAAAAAGAACACAAACACAAATGGTAAAGTAATTAAAAAGATATTTATCTTTCAACCTCATTCAGAAATTCTGTCGCAAAATTTGACTAGTAGGTATGCAAATGGACCTAGTGAGACAAATTTTTATTCTGTCGTCAATGTGATGCCAAACATGTATTTATCAGCTGGCAATTATTATAAATTTGTTTTTGCTTATATATATATATATATATATATATATATATATATATATAAACTAATTTCATTAAAATCAAACCAAAAGATCTGTATAGCTTTTATTATATTTTTAATATATATGTTGATGGCTTCGTAGATAGTACAAATTAACCAAACAGTAAAACATGACATTCATCAAGAGAAAGAAATCTCACACCTATATATATATATATATATATATATATATATATTCCATTTGTAAACGAGTTATTACGCGACCTAGGTTTCAACCATGAATGGTGATTTCAGGCGATTTGCAATCATACAAATGTACACGGGTCTAATCTTTTATGAGCAGAAACTAAGTAATTAAACAATCAATCAATATATATATATATATATATATATATATATATATATATATATATATATATATATATAGTGTTAAGCTGGAAGAAATTAGAACCAAAACTGCTGACTTTCAGTGGTTAACAGGTATAAAGGCATTTAAGGAAAGCAAGCAGGCTTTGCAATAAAGTGCTCGATATCAGATATGGAGATAGGGTATTCATAGTAGTAATATAAAATAATATGACTTAACTGATCTCCGTTTCTTCCGTCATGTCAACTTCGAAGTTTTGTGAACACATAAGAATGCGCTCACTCAGCCGAGTTTGTCCTGTTATTCTGCTGATATTTTTTCAATATTTGTGTTTCTATATAATTGTGAAACTGGTGTTATTTGGTACTTTGGTGTATAAGTCTGTGGGTGTGAGATTTCTTTCTCTTGATGAATGTCATATTTTCTGGTCATCTTTCTTCCTCTCTTTCTCATATTTCTTTTTCTACTTTCCTCCGTTATCCTTTAGTTTTTGCTGATTTTTATAGAGGGCTAACTTTTAGGGGATTTATTATGTTGTGGTGTGTTGACCACTTAGCTTCAAGGGCGACGGTTGAATGTTTATATATATATATATATATATATATATATATATATGCATCAATGAAATCATGACTCAATGAACATACTGTATAAACTGCGTCTAGATATTATATGGAAAAGATATATTGTCAAATATTTTATGTAAAATTCATAGATATGTGTTATCCAATGAAATAATTTGTACTATTATGTATAGAGAGTAAGCATGAAAGAAATTAAGTCCCAGTTTTCAATTTTAAATTGATATTTAGTATTTTTTCAGTAATTATAGCAATTTCCAGTGTCAAGAGATTGTTTGCAAGAACTAGAATTTAGTATTATGGTTCGCAAAAAAGAACTAACAATGAATGAAAAGAACTATATAAACAAAGAAATTAGCAAAGGAAAATCTTTGCTTCAAATTTCTAAGGATTTGAAAAGGGATTATCGAATAATTCAAGAAAATATGTCAAATGAGAATTCAACCAAGGAAAAAAGTCTCAGGCTGAATTCAGGAATTTAACAAAGCGAGATCTATCACATATCGGAAGAGAATTAGTAAGAAACCCAAATGCGTCAAGTGCGTTCATATTTGAGGCCGCTGGAGCTTCTATGGTATCAAGGGAAACAAGGTGTAAAGCATTAAGGAAGTTTGCTTGTAAAAAATGAAATAAAGAAACCCATTAAAAAAAAAACATGAGGAAAGAAGATTGCAGTAGGCAAAAAAAAAAATATATATATATATATATATATATATATATATATATATATATATATACGAAAAACTGATTTCAGTAAAGTGCTTTTTACAGACGAATCAAGGATCAACATCGATGGGCCCGATAGATGGTATCAAGGATGGGTTTCCAAACAACAGGACTCAAGAAAAATTTTTAAACACCAACAAGGCGGCGGCGGGATCATGATATGGGCTGGGGTTATTGGTAATGAGCTTGTGGGTCCATTTAAAGTAAAAACGGGGTTAAAATGAATTCCAAAAGTTACTGTGATTTTCTAGAGCAATATTTCTTTGAATGGCTTGATAACCAGTCTTTAGCCAAGCATAGATCTATGATCTTTATGCAAGACAACGCACCAAATCATGCATCAAAGTTTACTAAATACTGGTTGAAAGAAAAAGGATTTGTTGAAGATTCTCTTATGGACTGGCCTTCAAATAGTAGTGACTTGAATCCCATTGAGAACCTGTGGAGCATCCTCAAGAGAGATATTTATTCTAATGGAAGGCAATTCAACAGTAAGTGTGACCTTTGGGGGGGGATAGTTAAAGCTGCTGCAAACAACTTACCAGTCGCTAAAATTGCAAATCTAACATCATTTGTTGACAATAGGCTTCTAAGTGTTATTGAAAAGAAAGGAGCATTTGTACAATAAATTTTAGGAGGTTCTTTTTATTTTTTGTTAATATATCTTTTATTTTTAAAATAAAATGTTTTTTATGTTTTTTCTTTAAGAAATTGACGAATTTGTTCTAAAATCTTTTAATTTTGTTTTACATTAGTTTTACAAGGTATAACAATGTAAATGTATCAAAATAAATAGTTGCAAATAAACTACTGACAGTCAAATTAGTCTGTTTTGTTAATTTAGTAAATTTTTTTCCAACCAAAAACAACAGTTTTCTCTATCACTATATATCTAACTTAATAATATTGAGTAGAATCTAAACAACATCATAATAGAACTTTTAACATTGAAGACGAAACTCTTTATACCAGTCCATTACTTGCATACAACTTCTAGACGCAGTTTATTTTTAAAAGAATTTCAAAAATGTTTTTACATCACTCGTCTTTGAAACATTTCTGGAGAAGTTTGTTAAAGTGTTAGAATAAAGACACTTTTTATCACCTGTTCTTTACTTATTTATTCATCATATCTATCTATCTAGCTATCTATCTGCGGGTGTGCGTGTGTTTGTGTGTGTGTGTGTGTGTGTGTGTGTGTGTGTGTGTGTGTGTGTGTGTGTGTGTGTGTGTGCATGTGCGTATGTGTAACTTAATGTTTAAGTCTTTGTCTGGGATGTTTATGTGATGTTTTGACAGGTCTAGTGTATCGCCTGGTGTGTGGTTATTGATGGATGAGTAGAACTATTTTATATCTAGTTGTATGAAGGAGCAGTTTTCTTTGTCATTGATGTTGTTAAACAAACCTTAAATAAAGATTTAACTATCACAAAATAGTATTCAAAACAAATATATATAAACAATACAACATTTTATGGAGCCAAAAGGAAATAATATCGCCGCTGAAATTAAACACAGTAGAAATAGCAGAAATTGCAAGCTGTGTTTGGGGAAAAGTTAGCAATGATTACTTTTAAAAAACCAAAGCAAACTACTAAATAAACAAGAAAATGAAAAAATAGAGAGATACCGACACATAAATAAATACTTCTCTGCCACTTAAACTCTAATACAAACAAATCAAATGAATACAATATAAAACGCAATTCTATAACAAACACAATTCGCCACACCTTACACGTTGTCCTTACAAATACCAAATGAAAATCAATTAAGAAAAAATAACTACAATATCAATAACAAACAAATACCCAATTCTCCTCCACCAAACCTGCTAACCAAAAAAAAAAAAATAAAATAAAATAAAAAACAAACGTAAAAGTATAAAAACCAACATGCGATTACACTCATTACAGCACAAAAAATACACATATGCAAATACAGTGGTGTGGGCATGCACACACACAAATATATATATATATATTAATACCAATAACAATAAAATAATAACAAATGAATAAAATGAAATCAACAAATCCACTCAAAGCAATACAATCAATCACCAAAAAAAATGAACCAATTCACATTAAAAAGACAAACACAATTAATAACCAGAATCATGCGAGTGTGAATGTGTGAGCATACGTATGTAAATACACACTTAGATGCACATACACAGAATCAGACGTGTGTGTGTGTGTGCGCGCGCACACACACACACACAGACACACACATTCAATTGCCATCCTTAAAGCCAAGCAGTCAAGACACCTCAAAATAATAAATCATCGAAAATCCAGCACTTCTTGCAAATCAGTACAAAACCAGAAGACAACGCAAGAAAGTAGAAAAAGAATGAAAAAATAAGAAAGAGAAGAAGATAACTAGATTACATGACATTCATCAAAAGAAGAAAATCACATATTTTCAAACTTATACACAAAAGTAACAAATTACACCAGTTTCCACAACAGAATATAAACACAGAAATATTGAAAAATTTCGAGAGAAAAACAAACCCTGATCAGTAAGCACATTCTCATATCCTCACGAAACTTCGAAGTCGGCATGACGGAAGTGACGCCGATCAGTTAAGTGACATTTTTGCTGTATATATATATATATATATATAGAGAGAGAGAGAGAGAGAGAGAGAAAGTGTGTGCGTGTGCGTATATGTAAATGTTCCAAGTATGCTCTTTTTTTAAACTACAGACTGAACACACAATATCTATCTATCTATCTATCTAGCAAATAAAGAGTTTTATTGGTCAACTATATGTCAGCTATATAATTCTATTTGTAAATTTGTGCCTATGTGCTGGTAGCATACCTCCATCATCTATCTCTCTCTTTCTATCTCTCTATCTGATACACACACAGAGGGGTTCGTACGTTTGCATGCGTCTTTGTTTCCTCTATTTGACATAGGAAGTCATATGCACGTTTTTGTCCCTATATATATCTGTTGCTTTTTCTTTCAGTCTAAAAATGAGATCTTCATGCACTATGCATTAGAAAGGTGATGTTATTTCTGCATTTTTTCTGTAATTATATTTCTTTATTTTCTGTGTGTGTCTACGACAGAAAAAAGAAAGCTAACACCAATAAAAAGACAGTGTGCAGCGTTCCATTTCGAAAATGGAAGCCAGAGACGCCGGCAAAGTTTGTCGATTGAAAGCTACAATGATATCGGGGAAGACCGGGAATGAGAAGCAATGATAAAACCTTCTTGTTCGTTTTTTTAACAAGGTCCGTGCGCGTTTAGAATCGTTCTGAATAGCCAAAATATATACGCTATGACACAGGAAAGGAGAGGCGGAAAAATAAGAGGTAAAAGAAGAAACAAACATCAAATATATATATATATATATATATATATAAATATATATATATATCCATGCATGTGTCTGTGTTTATGTACATATATATAAGCATATTCACCCAAAGTAAATTTCGCATAATAATATGACAGTATATCTATGTATATTTATTTATACAATAGACTGTATATATTTATGTATGTGGTGGGGGTACACACACACACACACACACACACACACACACACACACACACACACACATATATATATATATATATATATATAAGTACTGTTAAAATAATGTTCAATATCGAAGCATTTTTATCGATATAAACAATATGGACATAGGGTTCAACACTCAATGCTCACAGTTTCAAGCCTCAGTGTCATCTTCTGAAGATCGTATTTAGGAGTGCAACAGACAGTTGTCATGAGTTTTTTCTCTCTCTCTCTGTATATATATATATATATATATATATATATATATATATTCCAGTTTGTATAGGAATGTACATGCGCACAGAAGATCACAAAATTACAGTATGTATGTAAGTGATAGATAGATAGATAGATAGATAGATAGATAGATAGATAGATAGATAACGGTGGTTGTAATCTATAGCGTGTTCTAGTAGAGTATATTCCACTGGTACTCGAGGATATTAGTATACAATTCCAGTTAAAAATCGGGATTAAAGTTTGTCAATGCAAACAAGGCTTATTACCCTGCCGCAGTAGAATCTGCCAATGTACATTTCCTTCCATTATCAATTGTGACTTACTAAGTTGTTGTTCGTCAATGTTAGGCATAATTCTATGGCTAAGGGGCTTAGTTGGGCATGTGATTTGATATGTAGGTGTTCGATTTCAATGAAAACCGTAATATCAAGGGCTCATTTTCAAGATAGGTAAACCTTTCTTATGACAAAATTTACTAAAAAAATCTTCCTTCTTGCATTTTCTTAATTCTCTGTATGTTCTTGTTTAATTATTACTTTAGAACAATTGGTGGCGATTCACAAAAGACTTCTGCTCGGATTCTAGTTGTCTCATTCAAGTGTATTGAAAGAAATACTGGTTAACAAAATTGTAATGAAATCATATAAACTAATAACATAAACTCCTTATTCATTATTAATTATTTGTCTAGAGAACTATTTAGATTTAAAGTATTTGTTCATTCTGCTTGGGGTCGTTTTGTCTCATTTTGAATGGAATCAGAAGACACAGTGTTTTGCTTTCAGGGAGACTAGCCTGACCCATTCTGATGGTGGCGGGGGGAGAGGTTGTCTGTGGTGGTTAAAAGATAGCAGCTTCGTTTTGAAAGCATTAAAATTTACAAGTTATTTCAGTTAGCTCCTTTAGAAAAAAAATTAAAAAATTAAAAAAAGATTAAAAATGAAAAATTTCTCAAAGCTTTAACTTAGTCAAAGTCATGGGATCCCTTGTTAATCACAACAAGAGAATTTTAACATACCTTTCCTTAGAAATTCAATCAAAAATTAAAAAAGCCATTGCAGTCCGGGCACCTAAAGGAGCTAACTGAAATGGCTTGTAAATTTTAATGCCAGGAAGTTTTTCTGAATCCATCTTGCACATATATAAATCTACCATCCACCCGTGCAGATGGTGGATTTCTATATATTAGAAAATGGAAGAGAATATGAACGTTCAAACGTGAACACATTCAAAACCATGTACATAATGTCACATTTGGTCGGGTACCCCTGCTATTCATCTTGGGATTCTTGACAAAATCCAACAAAGAATCTGCAATGTAATTGATTTTGACGCTTTCTCACCAATGTAATTTAGCTTCCCTCTGTCTTTTCTACAAATACTTTCACGCCTTCTGTCCCGATGACCTTAACTCCCTGGTGCTTTCTTTGCATTAATTTACTCGAGCTACTAGACTAGCGGCAAAGTCCCACCCTTTACAGTGAAACCAAGCAAATTTAACCGCCACTTCTACTCTACCAGCTTCTTTGCTTGCACTTTCCGCCAGTGGAATTCCCTTCCGTATACTTGCTTCCCTGACAGCTACAATCTCCAAGAATTTAAATGCAATGTCAACTACCATCTCTTATCTTCTTGACTGGAATCCTTTCCCTGACTATCCTTGTATCTCCTTCCTTTCCACTCTACTCTCATACACGCCTCTTCATATCTTTGTTCCAATCCTTCTCTTGCCCATTCTCTGACACTCCCGTAACTTGTTCCTCTTTCTCATCACTCACCTCTTATGTAACCACCTGCGCACCAGTGGCAGTTCTGCCTTGCTTGGGATAAAATGATTAAATAAACCACAGTACTTACTTGAAATATGAAATTGTCAAGATAACTATTGAAGGAACAGAGAGTAAGGCGAACTAGGTTTATGCCTCGATTCATTGCCAAATGAATGCAACGAGCATCAGTCAAAGTTCGAACTCGGTGCGCCAGTTTTGTTTCCATGCCAATAACCGCTCGCGACTACACACACACACACACACACACACACACACACACACACATATATATATATATATATATATATATATCAGTCAGTTAACTGGGCAGAATATTTTTTCGCAGTAGGTTGTCATTAATTTCTACGTTATAATGGTTGCCAACCAAGGCTATAGAACCCAATTTGTCTTGTTATTTGACCTATTGCCTTAAGGAAGAAACGGATTAATACCTTTCCGCGTAAGTGAATGCAAGAGATTTAACTGGAATTCGAACTCGGTTTTCCGATTTCTCGTTCCAGGCCGATATCCACAGCACCAAAACGCATACATATATATGTATCTTTAAAAAATTAACTATATATTCATTGTTCTATAGTTGATTAATTCAATAATTTAGCATTTGTTATCATACTGAAATGGAATTCAGAAGTCATAGAGAGAGTTGTTCATTAGAACTGATCTTTAATAACCATTGCGCTGACCCAGTTTATTTCTCTGGCTCTCGTTTTAATCTGCCAATGATGTAACCATAGTCAAGTTATCTGTTGCAAGGAGAAATGTGCTTTTCACAACGATTTAATTTTGCTAAACGCTACCCATCACTTATATATGAGCTGTCATATAAACTTTTGCTAAACATGTCTGAGGTGAAACATTTTCATTTTCATTTGAATTTGTACTGCCTTTTTCATATTGACATGGACATTAGGTCGAATAATTCATGAAATAAAGCTCTTAGCACCTTGAGATATTTAACAAATACACCCTTTTAAAGTTATACGTGCATATTAGAAAATGGAAGAGAATATGAGCGTTCAAGCGTGAACACATTCAAAACCATGTACATTTTATTAGTGCAATCACTGTACACATGCGCTCTCACAGACAATTTAGCGCATGCGCATTCACACACAAATTCCTGCCTATTTAAAGCTCAATTTTACGGCCCTTCTCAAAACTAACAAGTCGAATGATTCCTTGTGCGATTCGTTCCACCAGCGATGGCTTTAAGCGGGCCAGTTTTCAGTAAACAGCCATTTTTATCACCTGATCTTCTCTCCCGCTCTGTGTTCGTTTCCCAGCCACACGTCACACCAACCTCGTAGCTTTTAGCTCACCCTTCGCCGACTTTCTTAATCAACGGTTTCACCTTCCGGGCACGTTGAGAATAAAGACGTCATGAAATGTATGCAAAAGGCGATGAGAAAGAAGTAAAGATAAAAAAGGAGGAAAAAAATGGTAGTGAATAAGTTCGTATGCAAAAAGAAAGATAAAATGAGAAGAAGAAGAAGAAGAATTGTATTCGAAGAAGTACAAAAGCAAAAAGATGTATGAGAAAGAGAACAACATAAGAGATTAAGAAGTGGTAAAGAGTAGACGTTGGAGATGATGAAAAGAATGCCAATAAAAGAAAAAAAAACAAGGAGGAATGAAAATGAAAAGAAATAAAGAAAACGAGAAGAAAAAGGAAATAAGCTAAGAAAATGAAATACAGAAGAAATAATAAGAGAAGCAGAAAAAAATCGAAAACGATATAAAGAAATAAATAAGAAAAAGAATGAACAGATGATAAAAAAGAAGACGATCGAAAAAGGAGTAAAACAGAAAACCAAGCAGCAAAAAGAAGAAGAAGAAGAAGAAGAAGAAGAGGAAGAAGAAGAAGAAGAAGAAGAAACGAATAATGACAAAATAGAAGAAAATAAAAGTGAGCAGAAAAGAAGATCACGAAGAAGAAAGGAAAACAGAAGAAACAGAAAAAGAAAATAAAAATAAATAAAGAATAGGAGGTAGAAAAAGGAAAACTAGAAAGAGAAAAGCTAAAAAGCAAAACGAATGCCGGAGTTAAAAGTGAAAAAGAAGATGAGACGAAAACGAAAAGAATAAAATAGGAAACGACGACAAGAAAGACGAAAAAGTGAAAGTAAACGAAGGGAAATACATCGAAATAAATAGAAAAATATATAGAAGGTAGAGCGAAAAAAGAGAATAAAAAAAAGAAAGTAAAAGATAAAAAATGAGAAAATCTATAAGAAAGAAAAAAAGAAAGAAGAAAGTAAAAAAAGAAAACTTTAAGAAAAACATAAACAAATAAAATGGCGATAACGCGACATATTAGAATCAAGCAGTAGAACCAAAATGAAAACAAATAAAATAAAACAAAATAAAACGAAATGGTAAATAAGAAAACAAAATAATGAAAGACGCCAAGAAGAAATAGGGGAATGAGGAAATCAAGCCATAAAAATAATTAAAGTTAAAGATAATTAGTAATATATAAAAGAAAAAAGAAAAAGTGAAATATTGTGAGAAAGAGAAGAGAGTATAATTTTCTTCCATTCTTTTCTTGTAATTCAACAGTTTTCTCTTCTTTTCCTGCTTAATTTTAATTTCTCTCAATCTTTCATTTTTCTATCATATTATGTTTCTTCTTTTCGTTTTTCTACTCGCTTTCCTCTTTCTCTTTCTTCTGCTATTTCAGCATAAATAATGAATAACGTTGCAGTTCATTTAACATGGATAGAGTACGAAAAAGAAATATGTAAGAAAGTATTAGAACATTTGACAAAGAGAAAGAAAGAAATACATTGACAGAAACAGAGAGAGAGAGAGAGAGAGAGAGAGAGAGAGAGAGAGAGAGAGAGAGAGAGAGATAAGAGAGAGTGAGTAGTAAAGGAGTCAATTTTATGTGGAGTCTCGTTATTTGCTTCCCTGGTTTTGGATGGCCGCTGATCGTGCATTAATACAGGCATTAGGTCTGCTACTTCGCGATGTGAACGCTTTTCCCGTAAGCCGTCAGAGGGCGCCACCAGCAACACTGCGCTGATAAAGACAGACGTGAGCGCGAACAGCCGTGAATGTTAGCTCCTCTGCCTTGTTCTCCAAAGTCGAAGCCAATCAAGAAAGTTACCGTGAAAAGCCACATTCTACAGTCTGCTACACAAACACACAATCATCGTGTATACACAGCTGTCTCGGTTACGAAACTGTCTGTTTATTCTTGTGATAAGGCTTAGCTAGCGATGAATCTACGCAATTACATTCGTGTAAACATATCTGTAAATGTTTTATTGTTTGTGTTCTGGTTTTTATTAGATCGATGTGTTTTTTTAATTGTTCCGGAAGTAAATAAAGTTGTCAAACCACAAGTTTATATCCCTGTGTGCACTTTTAATTTGCGTGTAATTTATGCGGTTTTGCTTTAAAGCAGTTTATATTTTTGTCTGAAAAAAAAAGAAGATGTCGCAGCTGTTACACTGATTCAGATCATTGAATAATATTGAGGAACATACTTTTTAAAAGTATTTTATGGCTCATTATATCGCTTCAGGAAATATCTTACTCCTTCTAGCATCTTTTATCTTTAAAAGAGTCAGATTAGGCTGAAAATTGATTATTGGAACATCTCAGTCCTCACTTTCCTTTGATAGAGCTCAAACTGGGGGATGACATTTTTCACTCTACAACCCCTATTTCCACCAACGTAATGCTGTAAGCTTGTCGATATTCTATCGTTATTTCCATATTAAATGTTCAGATCAGCTCCATTCTTTAGTTCTACCAGTTCAGGTTTTTACTGCTAGGATACAACATGCTACTTCCGCAGAGTTTAATCAGCCTTATTTCTCCCCTGTTACAAATGCAAGAAGGAAGTTCCCCTCAGACACTTTTTTCCTTTGTAGAAGGAACTTCTACGTGGATGCTTCTCCGAACACTAAAATCATAACCTCTTTAAGCTAAGGATCAATCTTTATCTATTATCCATGTCCTCATAATCTCCACCGTCTCTTTCACCTATATCTTATACTTCATTCTTCATTACCATTTCAATTATAACTCTCTATCACGACTGGCCTTCGTGTCTTGTATTTGGTAAAAATTACAACATAAACAGAAACATGGTTTGAGATGAAGCATAACATCTTTTCCCTTTTTGTGTATTTTAATGTTTCTTTTTTTGAAATTCATTAGGATATGATATAAAAAAACTTAATTGGATAGGTATCAATTAAACCGTTTTATTAAAATCAACAAAGATGAAATAATAGGCTACGCAATATACGAAATAAGCAAATGTGCCATTTCCGAATCCCAGACGTTTAAAGAATGTGTATGCCGAAATATTTTACTGAAAGAATATGGAGATGTTAATTCTAGTTTAGAATGATATTGCATTTTTAAAGACAATCCCATAGTTATTTTGCTCGGGATTTAAAAATTGTTATTGCCAAAAGTTAAAATTTGGAGAATCTTAAAATTTTCATTAAAAATTCCAGTATTAGAGACTTTTGTTCTTTACTTGAACTTCCTAATAAAATATTACGAATAGTTTTGCGTGGTAATTTACAATTAAGTAATGATTTTTGTGAATGGGGATGTAATGCGGTGTGCAACATGTTTGGTTTTTGAATCTTGTTAATCTCTGATAAATTAAACTAAGAAGATTAAGGATTTTCTTAGGTTGCCTGCTGCAGTATGACACCAATCTAATCTCGTAAACTTGTTAATAAACTAACAACAGTTTGTCAGATTAGCGGCAGACAAAGTAAGATCTTTAATCTCTTTAGTTTCATTTATCAGAGAGTAACAACAATCGAAAACCCAGTGAAGACACGTTGCACACTAAATTGTCTATGGAAACAACCTATGAAACATGAATATACTTCAGGCGCCATTAACAGGATAATCAGTGAGGTTTGAACTCATACATTATCAGTGCAATTAACTTATTAGTCATCACTCTTCGACAATTTTTAAGATACTAAACTTTGTGCGACAGAAGGTCACAATTGCAGGTAACTCGGTAAGGGTCTGATTCATTAGCGATACCATATTATTAATAATATTTATTCAACATTTGTTCATGTTTTCTAAAGTCAGAAAATATAAACTTCAGTGAGAAATGAACGTACTTCGTCAATTTACAATTTGCTCTTACTATTGTTCTACAATAGACAACTAAGGAGAGAGAGAGAGAGAGAGAGAGAGAGAGAGAGAGGGAGAGAGGGAGAGAGAAAGGTAAACACACAAGGAGAAAGAGCGAGTGAGTGTGTGTGGGGGGTCAAGTAGAAAAAATAATAAAAAAGCAGAAACCTTTAAAAGAGTGAGAGCGAGGGTAGGAGTGAAAATAAAGGATGCGTATTTGCTAAAAGAGAGAAAGATGAAAACAGACGATGAAGGAGAAGAAAGAAAAAAAGAAATTAGATAAAAATCTATGCGTAAATGACGAGAAGTAAATGTTGAACAACACTTTGAAAAAGAAAAGACAGAAGAAAATAATAGAAGGAAGAAAGTGGAAGTAAGTCTATGAATGAGTCGGTAAAATTGTCTGATTGAACGCCCTCTGTCGGCCGGATCGTATCGTTTAGAATGTCTTGAATATTCATGAATTGTTGAATAAGTCGATTCGGGCAATCGCTGAAGTATTGAACAATAAATAAATTGACTGTGATCTACACAAGAGCAAACGAAGAGAAAAAGAAAAGAGGCAAGTTAGAGAGCACAGAAGAAAAGTGGACGCTAAAAGATTAACGAAAAACAAAGAAACGTAAATTAAGATGGCGGATAAAGAGGAAAACGGGGTTCATCTTGGGAAATAGTTTTTACAGATTACGCTTAAAGAATAAAGAAATCCTTGGGCAAAGAGAGAGAGAGAGAGAGAGAGAGAGAGAGAGAGAGAGAGAGAGAGAGAGAGAGAGAGAGAGAGAGGTGTGAAACAAAAAGGATCGATAGTAAAAAAGGCACGATTTTGAACAAGGAAGTACGTACTTAAAAACGTAGAGGATGAAGAAGATGGATGGTAAAAATGGGGAGAATTCATAATAAACAACAAAAAGAAATATGAAATCAAGGAACTTATAATAAAAGAAATTAAGTAGAGCGGAAAGAAAGAACGCGAAAACGAAGAAAAAAGATCGAATCAAAATGCAGATAGTAAGGAAGAAAAATGTAAGGTTTGCTCGGAAATGATTCAGCCATTAACAAAAAGGTAGCCTGTCTTCTTCAAAATACTCTCCTTGGGATCTTACACATTTATCCAATCATCCTTTCTCTTTCTTGAAATTGTCTGCAAAGTTCTCTTTAGGGATTGCCATCAGCTGCCTCATCACATTGACTTTAATATCATCTATTGTCTGAAATATCCTTGTGAATGGCGATGTTCGCTTTGGGAAAAGCCAGGAATCACAAACATCCAAAATTGAACTGTAGAGAGTGGGACTTACAGGCCTGTGTGATGTTATGTTTTTCCTCTAAAACCCAGTAATAAATGGAAAGAATGGGCAATAGAGGTATTATAAAACGCTGGGTACTTTCCGGAAAATCCCACGAATTTCCCGATCTTCGATTTTTTGCACTACCATTCACCAAATTCATTTAATTGCAGCCCGCAGGCGTTCAACATTTTCGAGCGTTTTTCTTGTTATGGAAGGTGCTAAGTGACGTAATTCTTAGGCTTCTTAAAAGAAAGTTAATTAATGTTGTTTTTGCTTATGCCCTATTCCTTCAGGAAGTGGGTGATCATAGCTCTCCAGAATTTCCTGTTCTCGGAAGTTCTTGATAACTTTTCTTTTTGTTATCTTTTCTAAACCGTCTTGTTCCTTCATCCATTTACTCAAGCTCTTTCGGTAGATTAAGCGTTGTTTCATTGAGTACCTCATGCCTTTTGTGAGTATCAAATCTTCCAAGCTTCTTTTTTTCATTATGTCAACGGTCTCTTCCTGATGTTAAGTATAACTGTCCTTTTTGTTACTTTTTTCTCTAAAACTTTGTCGTTGCTCTCATTTTCAGTCCATGGCAGAAACCACAAATCTCTTGCTTCAAATATTTTCTTCGTCAGTGTTCAGCATTCACTGCCATATACAGGGACGGATATTACACAACAGTTCAGTACACTTTTGTCTGCTTCTAACGATTTCTTTTTGTTTCTTAATACTTTGCTTAGCTTTTGGAAGCTATCCTAATGCACCTTCTGATTTCAGTGTCGCACTTTCTAACCCTCTGTTAAAACACTTCCAATATATTTAAATTGTTATACTTGTTTGATTTGGCTATCTCGAATTTGCATGTTGGGTTATTCCTTTTGCCAACAACCATGCATTTCGTTTTCTTGCAATCCCTTTCTTCTCGTAATCCATTTCTTCTCGCAATCCCTTTCTTCTCGCTTTCCTTCCATATCTTCTGTAGGATTTATTGTAGTTCTCTTTTTGTGTCTCCTGTCAATGCTACGTCTTCTGTTGTTAAGATAGTAACCACCAATAATGTATCTTGGTAGGATATCTAGTTTTTTCAGAATAGTTTTCAAACTCTGTAGGTTGAATAAGTCCGGTGAGAAAACACACTTTTTTATTTTTGTATATTTTACTGAACTCATTTACTATCCATAGCCATGCAGTTTTCTGCCAGTATAAGTTCTGCATTATTCTAATATGCTTCCCAAATATATCAATATTAACCATCGGTTCCAGCAGTTTATTTTGGCGTACTTTCTCAAACGTCTTTACGTAATGTATATAACACACGTACACATGCTTCTGCATTTCTATTGTCCTGAGCATAAACATCGCATTTCTTGTTCCGGTATCTTTAACGAACACGCACTGAAAGATTTCTTTAATTATGTATTTTCATTTATTTATTTATATATTTATTTTTATCTAATTATATTTTATTTGAAATAAACTTTAGCGTCCTACATAGTTTACCTTTCCTTACGCAGTAAGTTTTTAGAATATTTTAGAGCGTTCTCTACTTCAAAAGTTGAAAAATATATTTCTTCACATTAATTCTGTGTATAAAAAAAATACAAGTTACTAAATAAAATTTCTACACTTTACCTCGATAAGGTTCTTTAAGGAGCGAAGACACCTAAGACTAAAAATGTTTTCCTCTTTTTTCTTACATAGCGTTGCTCATTCAATAATGAATTAGAACACTATGATACATGATACGCTAAAAGTCTGCCCCCTTCTACCGAGCGCCCATAGTTCAGAGATAGAATTGCCGACTGACGCCAATTCGTTCGAGTTTCAATCCTGGGTTAAAAGCAATCGGATGTCTAACCGTACTGATGAGCTGTGATACAGCGAAACAGATATATCTGCGGATGACTATATATATATATATATATATATATATATAAGTGTGCGTGTATAACGTTGAAACACTGTAACTTGCAGTGAGTACTTTTATTGATTCTAGCTCCATGCTTGAATGCGAAGATTAACTAAGAAAATCTTGACAGTGTACATTCGCCATCAGTTGCTTTCAGAAATCCCAACTGAGTCTGCGTGAATCTAAAATCATATTCTGTTCTTTAATGGTGCAAATACATTAGCCGGTTTGTAAGAAATCATTTCAAATAAATGGGCCCTCACTCAACTGGCTGACAGGAAAACAAGTCACGTGTTGTGCATGAGAATGGATCATGTGATCTTGGCAGAAAATATCCGGATCATTTGTGATCTCCCTAGGTCACTATTTTTTTCGTATTTGTTATGGACATTTATAGCTAGGATTCTTTTTATTTCTCCTTTTCGATAGTTTAATTGCATTCATATATATATATATATATATATATATATATATATATATATATATGCACGTTTTTTCTCGAATCCCACAAAGATTACCTGATTTTATACTTAACTCACGGAATATAAATATTGCTTAAAAGCAGAGCCGGTGCATATTAACCTGATTGGAACCCTGACTAGTGCTTGGTGATCCCCGCTATCTTATCAAGATTTATATTTTTTATTACTAACATTTATCTATACTACAAATTAAAATAAACACAATTGACAATTAGTATTAAAGGATGAAATAAATTCACAGATTTTTACCTCATTCTGCTTTTCAGATTTTTTTTCGTTCAAATCCGTGAATTTATTTTGCTCATGTTAAGTCTCGAAAAAATTAATACACTATATAAAATACACTATTTTTTAATCTATAATGCTGAACGTATTAAAATTATTCAGTTTTTTAACAAGAAAAATCTGAAGTTGATTTTAAAAAATGGCGCAAAACATTGTTGATTTGAGAAGGAATAATCAATTATGACGTTAATATTTAAATTTTCGATTTTTCTAGTAAAGTTAATTTTTTTGAGCTACTAAAATAAGTAATGTATATAATGTTCATAAAAGTACATTATATATGTTCCAAAGGTTGTCATAGTCGGCGGATATTGTGGGGACAAATCTCACTGTCTATAAAATACTTCAGTGGCATGCGTTTCAAATGGCCTCTGATAACTGAGTCCAGCTCCAAGCCGGAGAATGGGCGAAGGTGGACAACTAGCGCCTCATAAACAGCTGATTCGCGTAGATGAAACACGGCAGACTATTTAGAGGAAAGCGAACCTGATTTTAAACCTGCACTGTCTTGCGGCTATATCCAAACACGGAAGAGGCTATGGAAAGAAATTCAGACAGAAAACCCGTAGTGGAGCACCGAAGACTGTTAGCTGTCAACGCTGACAACTTTCCGGCAAATCCTGCAGCACACCACCTCTTACATCTGGCTACATAACTTTCCAGACTCTAACTCCCTTGATTATCATGTGTGGGGCGCAGTTGAGCGAAAGACCAGCAAAACTCCTTGTAACACCAAGGATGAACTGAAGATTATGACAGCACTGATCAACTTAAACCAGAAGAGTTACAGAAGATTCAGAAGTCATCTGGGAACCGTTGTTCTCTTTGATTGCTGTTTTTAATCGGTTTAATCACACTTTTGACCCACTGGCGATTATACTGAATACTCTTTAGTATTTCAAGATATTTTTAGTAAATATATCTGTTAAAATGAGTTGTCGATGTTATTTTCATTTTTTGTGCAATCTAGATAACAATTTATCCATCGCACACTACACACACACACACACACACACACACACACACACACACACACACACACATATGTGTGTGTACATATATACAAACAAATTTTGTTAAATTCAGTCGACAAGGTGTGTCGAATTTCTTTTTTTTACAATTCTCGAATCTTATATCGGGATCAAAATTATGGAATAACTGTTCGACCATCACTCATAAGCAATTTCCTGACGATTGTGATCTTATTACTCCTTCTCAGAGTAATATATAACATTTTATGGATTAATTTTCGGCAGCATACAGCTCATTGAATTTAACGAATATCCTGAAAACCAACACCGTAATGTACCAATCTGCACTAGATAAAGGCTACTTCAAGCATTTATGTGGATAGATAAAAATTGCAGGTTGAAGTTAAGTTCGTGTATTTAGGCGGTACTGTAAATGTGGCAAATACTCTTGATATCACTCCGAAATAAGCAGGCCATTAATGTATTCGGAATACTGGATAGACATCTCCGGTTTGGAATTTAGATTAATACAAAGTTGAAGGTTTATAATAATTGGGTTTTGCCTTAATTGTTTGTATGATTGTAAAACGTGGGTCACTTACCGGAGAAACGCAATAAGGCTGGAGCGATTTCACCAAAAGTTTCTATACTGGGTATCCAGTGGCCAATGTATACGGCTGACGTTGATACCCAGCAACGCAATCAATCTACCAGTATATAAAGAATCTGGTACTTCAGCACGGGTTACGATAGAGTGGTCGTATGGTGAAGATAAAGGATAATCAAATCCCTAAGCAATTTCTGTACGGTAAATTAACCAAGGGAAAAGACCAGCACAAAATCCGAAATTGAGTTGTAATGGTCCTATCAAGAACACACGATTTTCCCAGTCATTTCGCAAGAATTGATTGAGAAAATCACGTTCTAAATCGTTTATCCTTGAGAAAAGATGTACACGATGATAAGAAAGAATTGAATAAAAAGGTGTCGATCATGAAAATCTCAAGAAAATTATTCATAAGTCTCTCTGTGTATCTTGACACAGAGTTTGATCTAAGGTGGCATAAATGTGGTCGCGACTCGAAGTAGGGTAAGTCTATAAAATCATCAAAAACATTTCAGTTGGTGGACGTCATATGAAAGTTCACCAGATATTACCCTAACACCTGCTAAAAGAGGCACCCGTCGTTGCCACACCTGCACAAGAGAATATAAGTCAGTATCGGTACTAAAAAGCCACTCCAGTTTTGCTCATAATGAGTGATAAATAAAACGATGACACCACTTCTAAATCGAGTCGCGTTCATCATGCATGGAAAAATGTGTAGAGAACGTAACCGATATCGGCGCAGAAAATGGAATCGGTGAGCCGAGTTCAAATTCTGGCATCAACTGTCATGTTCTCTATTGAACATTCTCTTGAGAAAGGCATGAATCCATCTCTTTTCATCAGAATAAATGCCAGGATAGATTGGATTCTAGCCTTAGATATCAGCCAGTCTAGGAAATAGATGTCTCTATTCAAAGCCGTGGAAAAGATAACGGGAAACTACCCATGTAATCATAGTAATTCAGAGAAAATAAAGAAAAGGAATCTGTGGAGACATATGATCGCGTACGTCCTAAAGGGATATGTCATTTAAGGATGTATTTAAAGTGTGTGTGCATATGTGTTTGTTTGTAGTGAATACTCACATAGAATAATTTATTTTTGAGAGAGAGAGAGAGAGAGAGAGAGAGAGAGAGAGAGAGAGAAGAAGAAGAAGAAAGATTTATTTTTACCGGTTGTGGGAGATTTTTTCGTTTTTTGAATGCGTGTGTTTGCTGCAAAATCCTTGAAAAAGTCAGCGCTAAAAAGAATCGCCCAACAATGTCAAGGTTTACAAAAAGGCAACTAAAAAAAAAACATCTTTTTAACTTTTCCTTCTTTTCTACGTTATCACTATCGTCATACTCAACAACCACACACATCCATTTTTGCTTATTCAATCAACTGAAGGTTGCTTTTCACCGATTTGCTCCCGGACCACAACTTTCCCGCCTCAACAATACTTTCGCGCGTAAACTTCGCCAGAAAGATCATGTTGGCTCCATTTCTAAGATTCAAGCGGAGATGGACAAACTACGTTACTTCTAGCCAATTCTTTCTTCCATTTTGATAGTCATGGTGTTTTCTCTGTTTCTTTTTCGTTATATTTTTCAGTCTTTTCGCACACATTCAACCTGAGTTCCATCGTTACTTTCCCACTTTCGATCATCACCCACTCTACTCGCTGTTTTATTAAGCCTCCAACAAGTTTTATTTCAGGCTTTTTTTCTTGAATTTCCAAGAATTCTTGCCGACTTTCTTTTTGCACCCACCTTCTTTATATTTTTAATGTATTCTTTCATGTTTTTTTTTAACAAAATGTCGTTTTTATGTCTTTTTCTTTTCCCCAGCCATAACTGTTCCTTTTTTCTTTTAATTATTCTTTTTCTTTTGCTTAGACCCCATTGTTTTTACTTTTTCTTTCACTTAATCTATCTATCTATCTATCTATCTATCTATCTATCTATCTATCTATCTTGTTTCTTTCTTTCTTCTGTTCTTCGTATTGCATTCTCTCTTTCTCAGTCCTTCACTTTCTTTTCTAACCTGATCAACATTCTTTTATTCTATTTCTGTTCATCGCTCTTATCCTTTCAAAAATTAGTATTTCTCCAATTACGGCTTCTTTCTTTCTTTCTTTCTTTCTTTCTTTCAATTTCTGATTGAAACACTTGACAAGCAACTCGGAGAGAATTAATCGTCACAAGTCAAAGTAACAGAAACGCTCTTGGCTAAAAAAAAAGTCTAATGTATGTGTGTGTGTGTGTGTGTGTGTGTGTGGTGGGGGAGCCTTCGGCTTTAGTAAATCCGAAACCTACGTCTCCATATATTCCAACATTTGGACACTTGCAAAAACACAAGTTAAAATTTTCCTCCTTCATTTTTATCTAATGTTCATTAAGTGTGCAGATTTTAAATTGAAAATTTAATTTTTTTGTCTTTCCAGTCTTTAGTTTTCAATTTTTACTCTTCAGTTTTTCATTTAATTAGTTATTTATATAATTTTACTTTGGAATTCTTTATTACTTTTTATTTAGTAAATTTTATTTTCATATTTAAAATATAAAAATAAAATAAATTTGAATGTATTTTAACAATTTAATTTATTTTTTATTAGGTTTTCATTTTTATTTGAAATGCTTTACTTGTGTTTCACCTTTTGTCATTCCTGGTTTCTCACCGTTTTTCTTTATTCTTTTCTTTTTTCGTCTTTTCTTATTTCGTTCGTTTTTCTTGTCTTTTTCTTTCTTTATTTTTCTTCTTATTTTCTTTTATCTTTTTCTTTCCCTTTTCTTCTTTTTCATTTTCTTTTTTCTTCTTTATATTTTTTGTTACGTTCTTTAGCATTTTTATTCTTTCTTTTTCAATGTGTTGAACTTTTCCAAAGCTTTAAAAAAAAAATTCATCCATTTCACTTCCATGTTACCTTCATTATCTTCTCCCTTCCCTTGCTCACTCACTCTATTTTACACTATCTTTTTTCCTCATTCTCTCCCACTTCTCTATTCACCTATCTCACATTTTTCTAACCCAGCTCGAATATCTCGTTCGCTCTTTCTATTTTCTATTTAAAAAAAATATTTTCAGAACGCTCGACTTTTTATACTGATTATCTATTTGTTTTTAAAAAAAATAGACAGACGTTCACACGATGCCCTACCGCACGCATCACGTGACAGCTTTAAAGAACTCTCTTTTTCAAAACACGAAAAATAAAAATTACATTACAGTCAAACATGAGGACATAACAACGCCGGAAAAATAACATCCTTAAAAATGGCCTGTGAAGAGGCTGAAAGCGCTTGGAAAGTAAAAAACTATGGAACATTTTTACATTTCTCATTTTCAGCAAAGGGAAATATGTAAGAATACTGGGAAAATTAAATAAAAAATTAATAAAATCTTCCTTGTCAGTCGTTTTTAACGAAACATGTTTAAATGAAAGATTGCTGCCCAAATATACATTGTTTGTCTATTTATACCGTTGTTTTTATTTCCGTTTCTATCTATCTATCTATCTATCTATCTATCTATCTATCTATCTATCTATGTTTTTTCCCCTATTTCCCTTTTTATTCATCTGCTTATCAACCGTGTTTCTCTCGTCTTTTCCACTTGTCTTGCATATTTTCTTTCTTTTTTTTTGTTTCTTGTCATTTCCATTCATAGCTAAATCTACTTTTTCTCGGGCAGAAGCAACAAGACAATTCCTCCAATCTTATTGTTTTTCGTTTTAACTAAAAAAATATTTTCCCCACTGACGAAGACATATAGTGGTCAATCGAAATATCACCTTCAAGCAATTTTCCAACGAACATGGTCAAAGTTTTATTTTGATTTTAACATTCCGACAGCTTCAGCCTTTTAGCACTTTTACGCACCAACAGATACACTCTTACACAAACTTGACACAATATACGCACACATCGAAGTACACGTACATGTACCAGTCATCACACACGCGCGCACGCGAGAACATACACACACAATGGAAATTTGGAAACGGCATGCTTGGCATTCGCGTTGGAAGCGCCAATGCGAACATTTCAGAGTGTTTGGATGTCAAATTGATGACAGTGCAAAGGATACGGAATCGTTGGATGAGTCTAATAGTGATTACGAAGGTATAGCAACTCGGAGAACATATTTTGATTGTTCCTATATCCGAATTTTTTGGTGAGGCTCAGACCCAGAAAAGATAGAGAAAAGTTACTATCAAGTTTAATAGTGAACTAAAGATAAATCTGTGCACTATTCAATATTCCATGAAACGTTTCTACGTCCAGCTCATCATTGAACGCATAGAACGTGTCATCTACATATGGCACATATTAGTCGGATTCAGTTAGTCAGTTAAGTGCCATACGTGATACACGCTTTGAGAGATCATGTATCGAAAGAGACATGACTGACTGGACTGAAGATTATCCCGCAGTAGGTTGCCATTGCTTTCTGTGGTAGACTAGTGGCCAGCCAAGTCTATAGAACCCAATCTGTTCTACTATTTAACCCATAACTAGAGGGAAGAGACGGATTAATATCTTTCTCAAGGGAATTTGTGTGTACGTGAATGCAAGGAGTTCAACTGGAATTCGAAATCGGCTATCCGATTTCTCTTTCCGAGCCGATATCCACTGCACCACATCGCACATCCTATCAGTCGGATTCTTTTTCGTCTCTGTGCCCTGTCCCTTCAGGACGTAGGCGATCATGGCTTTCCACGTCTCTCTATCCCTGGTGGCCCTTAGCACGCTTTCTTCTGTTACACCATGCAACACTCGTTCCATCATCCACCTGATTAGGTCCTACAAATATGTTATCCGTTGCTTTCCCTGTCTCTTTTTCCCTATATTTGCCCTGTTAGTATCAGGTTCTCAAGGCCCTCCTTCCTCATTGCGTGTTCCAGGAATTTCAGATGTCTCTTCCTGATGCTCAGTATTAATTTTCTTTTTGTTTCATCATTTCTAAGACCTCATCATTGCTCACATGCTCGATCCATGATATTCGCAGTATCCTTCTGTAGAACCATATTTCAGTTGCTTCAAGTTTTTCCTTCATCTTTGACGATATTGTCCAGCATTCACTGCCATTTGAAGAACGGACAACACATAGCAATGCTTCCTTCGCCATGCCAATTTGCCTTCGGATCTTTGTGTCACACTTTCCGTCTTCTGTTATAACACTTCCCAGAGCAGGCAATAAAAAATAATTTTTGTTCTTTAAACCCCACAAAAACATTTGAAATGCCAGGCCCAAAGGGCTACCCATAGTTATGCCGTTAATTTGTCGGTACATTATAACGCTGAAGCTTAACCCCACCAACATGGCAAGTAAACCCAACCAGTTCAGTTTCAGAAATACGGTCTTTGGGGGAGAGACAAATAACTACGATACAGTGCATCAGCATTTAAATCCATGCTGTTAAAAGAACACATGGATTTTATTAGAAAGAGAAAGGAACATTTTGAATATTTTGATGTAAGTTAATGTGTGCATAATGTACAGAAAATGACATTGAAATATATAAAACACACATCCTCTATCTCTCTCTCTCTCTCTCTATATATATATATATATATATATATATATATAATAAATTGTTGTAAGAAACAAAAGAAACTGACACTGACATCACATTTGAACAGACATATTTACCAAAATGATCGATGAGAGCACTACCTCCTCAAAGCATTTGATCTAGGTCTTCGTATTGATCTGGGACCCTCATTAACAAATTCGGGAGTTCTTTTCTCATCAGAACGATCAGAGTGAGTTTTCCGATTTGCCGTACGTTCGTAATTACTATTAGACTCATCCAACTCCTTCCGAATCGTTTGCTCTCAGATTGACACCCAAACACTCTGAAATGTTTGTATTGCAGTTTCCGGTGCAAATCGCAAGCAGTACAGCATGGCGTTTCCAAATATACATATATACACATATATATATGCACATATATACACACATATATATGCGTATGTGTGTGTGTGTGTCTGAGAGAGAGAGAGAGAGGAGGGAATGTTTGCAACACTAGTACAATACACAAACACAAGAGAGAGTTTGTATGCAACATGCAGTCTGTTAGTTCCTCAATGACATCAATATAAATCTGAGTTAAAACGATATGAAGAGATTGATATGAATGGATCCAGACTGAGATACATAAATATAAACGGAGGCGGTTGAAAAGAATAGAAAATGAATAAGAAATGAATAAGCAGAGATAGCGAGAAAGAGAGAGTTAAAGTGGGAGAGAGAGCGAGAGAGAGAGAGAGAGAGAGAGAGAGAATGAGAGAGTGGGTGAAAGAGAGGTATAGAGAATAAACGGATCCACGAGAAGGAAAATAATGAAAGAGAATGTTAGATAGAGAGATAGATAGATAGATAGATAGATAGATAGATAGATAGATAGATAGATAAGAATAGCCTCAGACAAGTACATAGTGATAGGAAAAGACTGATAAAGAGACGACCTGACTAGGGTCGAGGGAGAAAGAGAAAAACACATATAAACAGATTCAAATGAAAAGGCAGATTATTGCAAATTTGTGAGTTACCCAGAATAGATCTAAGGCTGGTTGTATGATAATATTACCTACATTGAGCTCATGTGTTGCAAGAGGGCCGTAAACGACACCATCATAACTCAAAAGAGGACTTAATTTTACAAAGTTCTTAATTATCGGGCGCAATGTTAGACAGTATTTACCTGAATACTTGGATAAGTACAATATATTTTGATTTGAAAATGACAAATGATAGTTGCAAGTGATTTAAAACTGACTAAAAAATCTACGTACGGACAATTTGTACACGCACTAAAACAAAACATCTAAAAAATAAGTAAAAATATCGAAACAAGCTATTTATGTTCAGGTCATGAACAATGCGTTTAAGCCTGGGTGTTGAACTCAATCTCCATATTTGTATATATATATATATATATATATATATATATATATATATATATATATATATATAATTTATTTATTGACACGCATTTATTACTTCAATTACTTTGTGTGTGTGTGTGTGTGTGTGTGTGTGTGTGTGTGTGTGTGTGTGTGTGTGTGTGTGTGTGTGTTAACCAAAATACATCAAGTGCGGTTTTGCTTGTTAGTGTTACTGCTCTGTTCCAATTTATTTGCCAGAGGCACTGAGCTTTTTGTTATTGCCTACGTAGGTGTTGTCTTTTCTGGTATATTTTCTTTTTTCTTTCTTTTGATGTTTTTTTTCTCCTTTTATATGTCGTTGGTTTTCGTCTTGGTTTCTATTCCTTTTTTTCTTTAGAGTTTCAAGTTTTTATGGTTCGGCAGGATTTGTCTTGGTCAGACTTTATTTGTAAACTTTACCAACAGTGTGGTTTACTTTGGTCACACACACACACACACACACACACACACACACACACACACACATATATATATATAGGAAAAACTACTATAAATTTGTAAGTTTAAAAATGTATTTTTTGACAGTATTTATTTATTTCTATTATTATATTTGATATTTCAGACCGTCCCCGGCCTTTCATCAGAAACAAATAATTTTAAAATTTAAATTAGAAACGTTTTCGCGATGAGCGTTCCTCCGAGAGATTGTTTACATCACGTGACGCAGAAAGCGACAGATTTTTAAAAATATTTGTAAACGTAAACCTATCTTTAATAATACTTATAAATGTTGTTTTAAAGAAAAGATTTTTTAAGTGTATCTAAAAAATGTTTATCTATTGAAATATTTATAAAGATTCAAAACACCTAATCTTAGCCTGTATGTATTTAATATTCCCCCATAGCACTACACTTCAATCAATCGGGACACACATTAGAAAACTGCAAATGTTTACTAATAGATTCTGATTTTAGTTCTACATACTCACGCAGAAAGAAAGAAAAATACTGGATTTTAAAATTAAATGCTCATTTGTCGCA
The DNA here is from genome assembly GCA_037127315.1 of Ascarosepion bandense. Taxonomy (NCBI): domain Eukaryota; kingdom Metazoa; phylum Mollusca; class Cephalopoda; order Sepiida; family Sepiidae; genus Ascarosepion; species Ascarosepion bandense. The sequence goes on along the minus strand of JBBBDQ010000789.1, from coordinate 2,497,512 downwards.
TTTTAGAGTGCAAACTACATTTTTCAAGTTGCAGCTTAAATCCCATTTTATTTCAAATGTAGATGTGTTTTCGAACTTGAAGTTTTTGCCTTCTATTATTATATTGCATACTCTACATCAATTTTGTTGTATTTTGTGAAATCCTGTGTTGTGTGGTGTTCGAATTTCGATGAGGTTAGGATGTCTTTCAAATTTTTAAAATAAACACCAGTCCAAATATATATATATATATATATATATATATATATATATATATAGTGTGTGTGTGTGTGTGGAATAAAGAAGCAATAATGAAGATTTTATTTTGCCAAATATCCGATAGACTAGTTTATTCCGGAATCAATGTATTCAGAGCAAGCAGTACTCGCAAATGCAGAGCTCAAGATAAATCATGAGATGTTATCAATAATTACAATAAAATAGTAAACTTATCAGTGTACGGGCTGAAAAAATGCACGTGGACAATTTTATTTCAGTTATTATTAGAATTTAGTATATAGATTTAATAATATCTATCTATCTATCTATCTATCTATGTAAATTAATAAATATACATATGATGGTGCACGTATGTATAGTATTATTATTCAGGTGTTAATAAAACAGTGCTCAATGTATAAACAGAGCTGTATACACACACATACACATCTATCTATATATATATTACGATGAACTCTCTTATCGTAAACGATAAGTGAGGATTAGCAGTGAATGAGGCACTTCGTTTTACACTTATGCATGGGATTTTTGTCTTGAATGCATTTGTGTTGAACTATTAGCCATCCAACTACCGACCAACCCGCACTAAGATTTGTTTAAAGTGGTCATTTGCTTGTGTGGCACAAAACACACACTCTCCATCAAAACAACATAGCCTATACAGGCGCATTGTGTGCCACGTGTAAAGCGTTTGTAATGATCGCATGTTATATTATCATGGAGTTTGACCTCCCCAGGACCTTATATACATTGGCTAGTGAATGGCGGACCACACAATATAAATAAGGCATTTTGATGTCAGAATTTACCGTCTCTGGTACGAGGGCTGATGGCTTGGCCGTACCCATGATGACTTTGCTCAGACTTCGAAAAGCACCCACATATGTTCACACACACACACACACACACACACACACACACACACACACACACACACACACATATTTATATCTGTATCTCTCTCTCTCCATATATATATATATATATATATATATATATATATATATATATATAAAAGATGATGCAAATATTCCATACTCACAGTACACATTTGCATAGCCGTTCCACATGTGCACACGCATGCAGTTTATTCACATAACAAACCCACACACGCAGAAGCACACGCTATTTGAACCATAGAATCTTAAGAGGTGCCATAGTGGACCTGGGAGTATTGCCATTTAAGGGATAGCTCCAACTTCTCCAAGATTCCAAATAATAAATTTAGACCCACACCACCAGTTGTAATTTATAAGTCATTGCCAGGAATATATATATATATATATTGGCTCTGTAAATAGAAAATACTATTTATATCGAGCCCTCCGTCTTGATCAATTTTAATATTAATAAAATTAATATTAATAGAATCGGGTTTTGGAATGTTACCTATATGCTCATCCTTTTTGGATTTAAATTTTCCTGGCTAAAAAGCAATCGGATGTCTAACCATACTGATGAGCTGTGATAAAGCGAAACAGATCTGTCTGCGGATAACTATTTACGCTCTCACATTCTGATTGAACACTCTGGAAGAATGGTAGACTTTGAAAAACAGTAGCTAATCTAGCACCTATACATCGTTCATTCAATAATGAATTAGAACACTCTAAGCTATTGGCGTGTGTATACATGATATACCATACGCTAAAACTCTGCCTCCTTCTACTGAGCGCCTATAGCTCAGAGGTAGAATCTCTGACTGACGCCATTTCAGTCGGGTTTCAATCCTGGGTAAAAAGCAATCGGATGTCTAACGTTACTGATGAATCTGCGGATGACTCTCTCTCTCTCTCTCTCTCTCTATATATATATATATATATATATACACGCATCCTTACTTTGAAGAGAATTGCTTGGAGAGTAAGATTAATTTAAAGAAGAGTGAGTTTGGTCGTGAGACAAGCTGATAAATAACAGTTTGAAGGAAAGTAAAGAATAAAGGAACGATATGAATGCGAAAAAGGTGTGGATAATGAAAAAGTAGCAATGACTGACGAATGACACAGAGAAACTAAATAAAATAAAGGTGGAGAATAGAAAAAGACAGACCTACAGCGGCACGAAAACGAGCGTCTCGTGGAACAAATTTCAACAGAACAACGAAGGGACAAATGAAATTAATGAAAAAAGTTGTATTGAATGAAAGAGAATAATAGAAAGAAAAGAAAAAACACAGAAAGAAAAAATAGGAAATTTAAAAAAACGAAAAATAATATAAAGAAAAGTGATTGCAGATAAAAGAAGAAAACAGAAAATTGAAGGAAAGAAAAAAAAGAATAGTTTAAATGATAAAAAACAAACCAAAAACGACAAGTAATGTGAAGAAGAAAGAAATAGTGTGAGGATATTTTAAAGAAAAATAAATAAATTAAAAAAAAAAAATAGAAAGAAAAATAGAGACAAACTAGGATTAAAAAAAGAAACCAAGAAAAGAGTAAAAAAAAATGATTAAAAAGAAAACAAAACATCAATAAAAAATAAGAAAAAGAAGTAAAACAAGGAAATAAAAAAGAAGATAAAGCAAAGAAATAAATGAGAAATAAGAAAAGACAAAACAAAGTAATAATTGAATGAAGAAGGAAAGAACAAGACGAAAAGGAAAAGGAAACATCTAAGATGTAAATAAGAAGTGAACAGAAAGAATAAGTTCAGAAATTTTGAAAAAAAAGGAAAGAAAATTAAAGGAAACAGACTGAAATAATCAAGAAACAAAAGTCAATGAGACGTGCTTTCGTCATAATCGAGAAAAAGTTTTTTAAAAATCTAATGGAAAGAAACAAAACTAAGAGCAAGAGATAAAAGAGGAAAGAAATATACAAAGACAAAGATAAGAAAAATAAATTTCAAGTATGATAAATAAGCAGAAAAATTGAAATAAGTTTGGAAATAAAGTAAAGAAAGAAAGACGAATGGTAAGAAATAAAGAAAAAAAAAAGCTACACGAAGAGGAAACATTGGACATAAGGGAAACAACATCCAAAACCGAAAGAGCGATCATGATTACAAAAATGTCCAAATGCTAGCGGCGAAAGCCACACTAAATTGATCGCAAAAATCGAAGAGAAAAAAGTCGATAGAAAGAAAAGGGATTTTAGATCAAAACAAAGACATAAAATATAACGAAGTGAACTGTCGATAGTGAAGGGGGGTCGAATAAAATAAGTCTTTCTTAGTTTTGCACCAACAATTTTTGGCAAACCACTCTATTCTGGCTGTAGCAGGTGCCAAGTGATGAATTTTAGCCATTTCGCCTCCAATCGTCCAATAATATGCTGATCATCCATTAAATATGGCGCTTCGATAGACGAACGACTAAAACGCATGCGCAGTCTATTAGTAGGTTAGTCAGTTGCCTTCTTGGAATTCAACTTCTACGTTTATCGCTTTCTTTTTTCCTTCTATATTTTCTTCTTTTTATTTTCTTCCAGTCATCATCTATTAATTTTCATGATGTTTTTAATATTTTTTTTGTAAATTTTTTAGGTAGAGGCAGGAAAAGGGAGTAAAAAACAAAGAAAAGTGACCACAAACCAAAAACTTTATAATTAAGAATAGTTATACATTGAGATTTTGAAATATAGGCAAAGCGCTTATTTCAAATCTGGAGACAAACAGTGAGAAAAATACCATTTTAAAATTTGTATATATAGCACTGCTTTAACCTCTTCCTTTTTGTGCTGCATTTATGGGGGCTTTTTAACCAACAATAATGTTGTATTTGTCAAAATAACAAAAAAAAAATCACTATATATTAATAAAAAACAATACCTCAAATTGTGCCAAGTAGGTTCTTATGAGGTGGAGTTGCATTCAGCGTTATCCTTTCAATTGATTAGATCTAACCAAAGCTAGAGAGTCCAGTCTACCTTGCGATGTAAGTCATGCCAAGGGATGACTTTAACAGTGAATGCATCTGCTTCGGAATGAATTTGAACTGGGTTCGCCAATTTCAGTTCTCGAGTCACTAACCGTATTACTACCTGTACATAGATTCTAAACTCTGTGAATTATATTCATTTCGAACAAAATACATATACATTCTGCAGTATGTTTTTTTACTAATATAAAGGATGCGATGGGTAAATCGTCGTTATTTTATATTTTAAATTTCGCGCATGCGTGTTATTTCTTTTTTATTTTGTCGACTGCAAAGAACCGTAAAAGAGCACCGTGATGCAATTCACTTTACTGTACTGCTTGGTATGCTACAGTGTTTGGCATTCCTGCCGGAAGCTCAAATACAAACATTTCAGAATGTTTGGTTGCCAATATGAGGACAGTGCAGAGGATTCGAAAAGAGTTGGATGAGTCTAACGGTAAGAAGATACAGAAGCTCGAAATATTCACTCTGATCGTTGTGATAAGAAAAGAACTCACGAATTCGTTTTTTGAAAACCTCAGACTCAACAGGGAAGTCTACATCAAATGCCTTGAGGAGGCAGAGCCTTGATTGTTATGTGGAGGCGCAGTTGAGCGAGAGATCAACAAAGTTCTTTTTAACGACAAAAAATAAACTGAAGGCAAGGATGGTGGCAGCATTCACCAACTTAAACAAGCAGAAGCGTTGCAGGAGATTCCGAAGTCGTCTGAAAGTCGCATGGGTGATTTTATTGAATAAATTTACTCTTTAGTATTTCAAGATATTTATGTGTAATTTTGTTAAATATATCTGTTAAAATATTTTTTCTTTTGTTATTTTTCAGTGTTATTTTATTTTATTTTATTTTTTTGCGTAATTTAGACGACAGATTTATCAGTCGCATCCTGTATACTAACTGATATTTTTATGAATACAAATTTTATCAGAGGAAACGGAAGCGCTCACCCATGCAGCAAACACTGGAGATTTGTTATATATTCTAATGAACTTGCCAATCAGTTTTGAAAAAAGCACTCTCTCATAACTAACTTACCGCCATGTAATAATGGCTGTATAAACTGTCGCATTCATTTTAAATTTTGACAAGGGCTTGTCAAGCGAGAGAAAGAGAGAGGGTGAGAGAGAGAGAGAGAGAGAGAGAGAGAGAGAGAGAGATGGACAAAGACACAGAGAGAGAATGTCAGACAGAAAAAGGGAAAAAATATCCAGAGAGAAAGACACACACACATACATACACAGAGAAAGAGAGAGCGAGAGAGAGAGAGAGAGAAAAGGAGGGATAGAGAGTCATCGGAGCAACTCATAGAGGGAGGAGAGAGTAAGATAGAGAAAGAAGCAGACAGAAAGATGTGTATATATATATACTTATATATATATAGAGAGAGTAAATAAAATGCATCAATATATATAGTGTAATTTACAAAACTTAGCTTAGTCGGGACACATGGATGGGTAATTGCAAGCCAGTAGTTGTCTGCTTGTTTAACCTAGTAGCCATTGCGATCGCTGTGTACTACAATCACACTACAATCAGTCAGTTAAGTGACACACATGATACACGCTTGGACGATCATGTCTCGAAAAAGACATGACTGACTGGGCAAAAGATTATCCCGCAATAGGTTGCTATTACTTTCTGTGGTAGACTGGTTGCCAGCCAAGGCTACAGAACCCAATCTTTCTGTATTTAACCCATAATTGGCGGGAAGTGACAGATTATCTTTCCCAAGGTATTTGCACGTAAGTGAGATGTCTTATATACATACGTGTGTAAACAATCATATATAATTCATGATCCCACATTTTCATTCCTCCTTCACGCTAAAAAAGTGTTTTAATTACTGTTGTCTTTAAAGAGCAGTGGGTAGGGCGTGCATTTTATTCATAACTTTTTAAAAAATTTTGGCCGCTACAATACAAAAAATGATCATCTAAAATCATATTAATCTGTCCCCTACGGCTATTTTCCCTTTCTCTTTTTGTATTCCTATTTATCTACCTCTCTCTCTCTCTCTCTCTCTCTCTCTCTCTAAGTTTGGTCAAACGGTAGAAATGATTAAGTGTAAAATCTGGGGAAACGTATGAGAGATAAAGATAGAGGGGAGATTTGAGTAGTAGGTGGATGTGCGGGCAGAACAGTAAACAGTTGGTCGTGTAGTAGGGTGCAAACTCTTGAAACAGTCAGACGTTTTGCTTTTGTCACTGCGCTTTTCTGCTTGCCCTCCCGCTGAGTCGTGAACTGGTGGCCTCAGTCAGTTTCTTCCCACCACCACGGTGAGTGAAGCGCATGGCATGCTGGGAAGCATCACCTTATTATTGAACGACACCCCCCAATGGCAGACGTCTTTTCGTGTACGCTTGGCTGGGCATTGCAGTACTTGCCTTTAGTTTCTCTCCGGGAAAAAGAGTAGGGCCCATATAAATACATTTCACGCAAGAGAGAGAGAGAGAGAGAGAGAGAGAGAGAGGAAAAAGAAAACGAAGAAAACGACAATTGAGGGTGAATGGCGGTCAGGCGGGGTATATATTGTTTCTTGTATTAACTGAGAAGGAAAGCACTAAGACGTAGAGAAGGAGGCGCGCCATTGGCTATTTCGTTACGATTTGGTTTTCTCTTCATCGTCAATTGAGAAATGGTTTCGTCTGGCAGTGATCTTGGGGGTGAACCATACGGGAAGATGTTCCCGAGGGCTTCTTCATTTAAAGGTCAGGAGGGCGAGTAAAATTACGGCGAAGCAAATGGCATGTTTTGGCAAAGAACACAAACAAAGAGACAAGAACACAAATTTGGAACTAATAAAATAACAATAATCAGGAGAATTTTAATAGAAGAGAAAATGTGAAATGTAAATGTTATCCTTAAGCTGTAGGCACCATTAGAAACAATTCAATAAGCATATCATAATCTGTAAACCTTCGTATTTTGATCAGTAAAAAAAAGGAAAGAAATATGAAAATACATACACAATATCAGTTTCTCATTTTAAAATATTACAAAAGTTTGAAAGCGCTAGTGGTTTAGTCTGGCACAAGAACAAACTTATGATCACTCACTAAAGAAATGAAGCCCTTACAGCAGTACATCGCCCTTGTTAACCATCTCTTCACGAGCAGACGTTCGCGGTATTTACTTATTTTGGTTTGGCACAAGGCTATAAACTTTCGAGAACCAGTGTAGAGCGAACTACTATTTCTTTTATATGTCGTGTCCCTTCAGGACGTTGACAATCATGGCTCTCCACAATTTTCTATCCTTTGTAACTCTTTTTGTTACTTCTCTCCTAAACCCTGCTTTGTCACCCATTTACTCAAGCTATGTAGGTTATGCGTTGTTTTCTTCTGTCTGTCTCACCTTCAATGTCTTGTTAGCTTCAAAATTTCAAAGCAATCTTTCCTCATTATGTGACATAGAAAATTCGACTATCTCTTCCTGATGTATTAGTGTCCTTTCCATTTTCTCTAAAACTGCGTCGTTGTTCCTATGTTCAAGGTATTTTCAGCGTCCTTTTGTATAAGTCCATTTCTGTTGCTTTGTCTTTTATCGCTTTGCTTTGTCTCTTGCCATTGCCATATAGGAGGACTGATACTCCCAAACAATGGTAATAGTTATCGAAACTAATATGTTCATCATTGTTCCACAGTGAGGCGTTCAAAGTCTAAACTAAGCTTAACAAGTGGGAAGTGACTATGATAACCTGAACTCACTACAGTCTTAATGACTGAAAAGGTTCTTTAATTACTGGTTGAAATGTAGCCATATTGTAAACGCTTACTTTGACAGTTCATGTTTATTTTTACTTTTTTACTAATGCTCACTCAATACAGAGCTCAAGAACCACTCAAGGTAGGGGTTGCTGAATGAAATATGTAATATGAATAGAAGAGGAGTTAGCAGGAAGTAAAAATTATGAGGATGCATAACGATTGATCCTTCGATCAAGATTAGCATACAGGCATATTTATCTATTAGGTTGTTTGAAAACTTTGATCGTTTTTCCCATTTATTTTATTTCTATTCATCAATAGTTATTTTAAAAAATCAGTCAATAATCTATCGCCTGTCAGTGCTTACGGCATTTGCCAACGTTCTACTAGTTTGACTAGACGAAAGAAATCACCAGAGCCATCTTTTATACTCCATGTCGTTATTAGAAGAAATAACACCCAGACTGTTGGAAAGCGACCGTGAAAGGTGGTATCTTAATTAGGAAAATGTGGTGGCTGTAGTAGAACATTCTGAACAAGCTTTTGAATGGAATTTTTGGTCAAATTTGCAATGTGGGGGCAAATATTGTACTGGGTATCAAAAATACTATTTTTGTTTACATGTCACTCTATTTTGATATTTTGGCACCTGGACGTGGTATAACGGTTAGCAAGCTTGTCTTGCTAGAATAGTTATGACTAAGTAGTGAGTTTGATCCTCATTGGGCACCCCATACTTTCGCTCCTGTACCGCATCTAAGCTCCGTTTGAAAAACCTCCATTTTAATATGTCCGAAAAGAGGTAAAATTCAGTCAGTTTTAAAAATGATAAACAAAAAAGAAAGAATAGATCTAACATAAAACACTAAAATATTTTGTATCCTGTATTCAGATAACATCAGAAAAAAACAACGAATTCATTAAACAACCCAATATTTACTTAGATAAAATATTTACTCAGTTTAGCTTAGTGAAGAGAAAGAATATAAATTAAGAAGTTTGTATTGCACCAGTCGTACACGTAGAATCCAAGCTTTTTTCTTGGGAATTATTTTCTCGTTTTCGTATCTTATATACATGCATACATGGCGATAGTCATATCTTACTCAGATAAGAGCTCTCTCTCTCTCTCTCTCTCTCTCTCTCTCTCTCTCTCAAACCCTGCATCAGTTTTGATGTCTTCGGTGAAGATGTTACCTATTGACTCTTGAGACAAACATCCAATTATTCAGGCATATATAGCATATAAATTCTGTATCCTTGGTTGGGTTGATTGTATCTTCATGCCCTATAACTCGCGTGTGTACTATCATCTATCATTTCAGTCCAGATGATGATCTGCAAGCCTTGTTGGCAGGACAATGTGACAGGTTGGCATAGTTGGCTTATTTCTGAATGATATGATGAACTTTCAGATAGTGTACATAAACTGATCTCTCTCTCTCTCTCTCTCTCTCTCTCTCTCTCTCTCTCACACACACACACACACCACATTAATAAGTCTGCATATCATTTGAGAAAATCAGACTGAGTGTATCTCATCGGAGATCACGCTTAACCTGAACATTCCTGAGACATCCACCCCCAAAGACATTGCATACTTTCCAAATAACGTGCCTCCACTCTACAATTCTTCTCAGTGCTGCGCATCTTTGTGCAATGTATTCAGATTATTCTTCAGATCATCTTTAAACTTATACCAAGGATTGTGTTGTGGACGCTATCCTGTCTTTAGTTCCCCGTAGAAAACATATTTGAACATTTTGTTATCCTCCATTCTCATAACGTGTCCTGCCCATTGCAGCTGGTGGAGGATTATTATTGTTTCAAAGATGTTGCATTCAAATCTTTGGAGGACAACAGCGTCTGGAATAAAAACTGCCATTTGTTTAATACGTCTGCGATATACTGTCTATTTTTCTAGAAGAGTACAACATGTTACAACATGTGCTGTATAAACACTTACTTTAGTCTTGATGGTAATGCTTTCTTCTGATCAAAAACTAATTTTCAATTTACCAAATGCAATAGATGTTTTCTAAATGGGTAGAAAAGTTTAGTATTCAAGGTATCGTCAAATGATATAGTAATTCCAGCATATCAGAAAGTGACAACAATCTCAGCCCTGGTATAACACACACACACACACACACACACACACACACACACACACACACACGATAGCAAGCTTGTCATTTGCACTCATTGGTATCATGAGTTCAGGTTTCACACTAATTACGTAGCCTTCAGCCAGAATAAGTAAATAAATATAATTATAAGTAAATAACTATACTTGGAAGTACTTTTCACTTTCCGGCTGTGCTGCGCGCCGATAAAAACAAGACGTCACCACTCTGACAAATTCGAACTCTCATGGTCGGAACATGGCACTCACACCTGGGACGCAAATGATCTTACCACTCTGCCATACGCCCATACATACATAGATATAAAGGTACACATGTAATTTACAGATGTATGCATGCATAATATGCAGGTGCTTGTATCTACGAATGAAAATATAAGTTGTAAAACTACAACTTTTTCTCGTCTCTTGTTGAATGTATACCGCCTTAAGTTCATGTTTTCACTAATTTATAATTTTGGGCTCAGAATTTATGTAAATTTGCAAATTCTTCAAATCTTATCAATTTAAAAATCAACTTCCTAATTTCTCTTACGAAATGACAATCCAATCAGCTCTTAAATGTTCATTGTTTAGATTTGCTAGCAATAAATTTTACCTTTTCAAAAAGAGGATTTTTTGCAAACCCAAGAAAACTCCATAGACGAGAAAGGAGGAATGGTAGACATGTATTTTTCTTGAGTCTTCAGATTAAAAATTCTCAGATATTTTATAAGAAGAATATTCTGATTCTAGACTTAACCAAAAGTCAGTCCTGTTTGGTCGTCAATTAAATCTCTATATTAACCTGCCTCTTTTTTTACAATGAAAGAACCGGATAAATGATATTCAAGAAAAAAAGAGCTATCATCTTTCCTTTTCTAAACAATGTTTAAAATTACGTTTAATTAAATCATATAATAATTCTGCTTGTTCCTTCCTTTTTCCTTCCCCCCTATCTTTTTTATAATCTATAAACGCTACTCTCCTCAGCTTTTCTCTCATCTTTGCCAAACGGAAGTTTAGTAAAAAGTGAGAAAGTAGAAGGAGAGAGAGCCTATAGCATTACCGTAGCAGTATCAGCTTAAGTTGGTGGTTGTCGCAGTAATTGTGTGTGTATATGTTTGTGTACTGTACAATATAGTAAAAATAGGTAGGTTTGTTGTCGTATCCTAATAACGAAATTTCTGGCCTCTACAACCTTGACCATTACTCAGTTGGTCTTTTCTGTTTACAATGGACACAGGAGCCATGATTTTTCAGAAATAAAAAAAAATCTCTTTCAATATCTCTCACAAAATAGCGTACAGTATTTTGGTTATGGTCTGTGCATACGCCGCTTAATATAAGATTACAGTAAAGTAGCTTCTATGGACATTACTTTTATAGATATTTTAATAAAATTACACTCTGTGTTATCGTTATTTTATTATCCAATACCTTTATGTTTGAAGACATTACTATCATTTGTAATATGACAAAGTAAAATTTTTCCAGGAAATCATAATTATCCTTCTGTGGAAATTCCACGGGTTCCGCTAGTAAATAATAATTTCAGTGCAGAATAATGATATCTGCAAAATGCGCATATTTAAATTTTAAATTTAAATTTTCAGGAGTACTATATACTGTAAAAAGTTTTAGGTACGCACAACCTTTCTTAAGTTAACAGAAATATCTTTATTGACCTCCCTCTTTTTTTACTGTTGAATTCTCGTCTTTATTATGCTGAACATGTTAGAGTCAGATCATTCCTTTTTCTCTACAGTATGACTGTTGACATTTATGAAAAATTTAAAACAATATTTTATGGCAGTGGTATTTTTAAATCGCTACCCGTAATGTAACCGTATTAGATTGATATATTCCGTTTGGAATGTCGCAAACATACTTAGTATTCTCTGAGTTGCTCAAACTCACCCTGTTTACTTTTATGTCACACTCAAAAATTATTGAAGAAGATTGTTATTAACATAAAGTTAAAAGTTCTATTTCTGCTTCAAACCATTAGGTTATGGTATATATATATATATATATATATATATATATATATATATATATACATATATATATATATATATATATATATATATATATATATATATCGTTAAAAACGACCGACAAGGAAGATTTTACAAGTTCTTTGAAAGCCTGTTTCTTGACGTCAATATAGAGCTAAAAAGTAACGAATTTATCACTTATTTGTATAAAAAAGAACCATCTGTAAGATCCATTTTTTCTTAACTATAATAGGCAGTATCCGGAAAGATATAAAATAGCAGTGATAATGAACTTTTAAAATAGTGCACATCAAAATTCCTCCTCTCAAAGAATATTTCTGAGCGAACTAAAAGAAACATTTATCAAGAATAATCTTCCCAATTACATCATTGATAAACAAAATTATTTTTACAAAAAATACATGACACTAGTACTAAAAAATAGCACACAAAAAACATCAACATATTTTATTGCAACTAAATGCACATTAATTATTAACAGGACGAATTTTCTAAACGAAACATTTTTAAACACCATATTTCTGCTGTAATTCCTCAAAAACATGTAAAATTTATAATATATTATAGAAAATGGAAAACGACAAACCTTGTTGATTCGAATAATAATAACCCCATCAAATGTGATGACTAATATAGTGCATGAATTCCAATGCACTGTACAAGATTGTTTCTGGTCATAAATCTATTACCTATATTGACCATACTACCACTTCTCTGAGTAGACGCCTTACATGCCACCTATCTAATAATAATAGTGAAATTTAAAAAAATTATTAACCCATAACTTACAAGAACCCTTAAGAAAAAATTTGGTTGATATTACAAAAATACAATTTCGATCAAAATATCAAAGACACCTCGCTAAAAGAGAGGTACTACATATCAAACAATTTTCTCCTACTTAATTTTCTCTATCAATCTTACATTATTTAACAGTGGAAATAAAATTTTGAAAGTATTTTTTTAAAAAGAAGACGCTCACTTGATGCCCAGCTGCACACCACGTGATAGCTTCAAAGAACATTCCTTTTCAAATACAATGAAACAAAAATAAATGCATTACAGTCAAACATGATGACAATAACAGCATCGGAAAAATAACATCCTTGAAAATTATTTTACTCATCCGCGAAGACGTTGAAAGCGTTTGGAAAGTCGAAAACTATGGAATATTTTTATATTCCTTATCTCCAGCAAAAAAGGAAACATGTAAGAATACTTGGAAAATTAAATCAAAAATTAATAAAAATTTTCCTTGTAGGTCATTTTTAACGAAACGAGTGTAAATGAAAAATTGGTGCCTATATATATATATATATATATATATATATATATATATATATATATATATATGGGTTGAATTAACTGCAGTGAACCATGTAAAAAAATCATTGTTTGAACATCTAAATTTAAATGAAAACTTTTCCCATTTTAATTTTATTCATAAAATCCTTACTCGATTTGTGGACACATTATAAACATTCACAAAGCTGATTTTTCTCTGGCGAAATATCACAATTAAGGAGGATCGATAAATGTGATCGTCTATCGGCGTTCTACAGTAAGTACCATAAATCATAAAGTCCATAACCTGATACATCACTGAATATTCATCTGAAATATTCGCTGTAGTTTGTTCGATCTCTATGATTAATATTTACAATTAATTTTTCTTAACAAGGAACGAGATTATATTTAAAGATGAACATCTATTTTGTGTTTATTTATTACTAGCATGCAAACATAATGATGCGCCTGAATATAATTTTAGATTCCTCAGTGAGGATCTAATGCATTAGACAACCGAAGTGGTCTGCAAAAATAGTTTATTCGCCGTCATGATAGATACCCAAGGCCACATATATATTTAGCAGCCTATAAAAATCGAAATCATAACTTAAAGTAGCAATAATGTTGTGCAAAATTAGCTTCTTAATCATTACTCCCCGATGAAACAACATATACAGATTGAGATTTTTTAATACTAAAGTTCAGCCAATATAAGGCTGAAGCGATATTCAGTGTGCAGCGTTACTGTTCTCATTGATGAAGAGGAGACTTGGGACAACAAAGAGGTGTTTATCTAAAGAATGCAGATAACAACGTGGATGGAACATGTGAGTAACGAGAAAGTTTTAAGGAAAAAGAGATCACAAAATAGTTTAAAATGGAAAATCCGTTGGAGAATGAAATCTACACGAGGTTTGAAAATTCGTCCTCATAAAATACTTTATGGATTGCATTTAAATTTTCATTCATCGGATACATGTGAGAATAAGACTCATTTTTCAAGACCAGATTATACGCAGCGTTATCTATTGCTGTATGGTAGGCCCCATATTTATTTTCAAATTTCAGTTTAGCCGAGCATAGGACAATAGCAGTAGAAGGACAACGATCGTGATACGAATTAAGATCATGAATTCAGAATCATCCATTCTCCTCGTTGATTGTGTAGCTGTATTTTTTTCAGTTGTATCGTATATATCAGTCATGAAAAACCATGACGTTCAGTTGATACGGCATCTGTATTTTCTTTAGTAGCAGGATCTAGAGGATCGTTCCTACCTCAACTAGATCCTAATAATTTAAAATCTAAAGGAAACATCTGTAATATCAATCGCTGTAACTAAGTCGTTGAGAATATTAAAAAAAAACATTTGTCTTTGTAGAGCTAAAAATAGTGAAGTTCGTGATTAGATTGGTTCATACATCGTATTTGTCTATGCACAATTGTGAAACAAGGTTTTAATTTGTGGTATCTACATACAAGTCAATGTTTATCCAAATATTACTCGGTATCTGGATTTGCTCTAAGCCTGTCACAATGAGGAGATCCTGGTTGAAGTATAGATGACCCATCCAAATACATGGCTTCAAAGAACTGGAAAGCATGGTATTATGCCATTTTTCATATAGTGACTTACTAAGCATAGCACAACGCCGAAAGTATGGAGCGCCTACTGAGGATCGTTTTAGTGCCAAATACAAGTTTTGTTTAAAAATGCATGTCAGGCTAAAAAATATAAACTGATATAATGAAAGATATGGATCGACAGTATATAAAAAAATAACAGAAGAGGACACCACCATACGTTGACATCAAGGAAACTGACTTATATCAGCTGTGTTCTGGCATCTAGTGAGCAAAGCTCAGCTACTAATGGCAAGACGACGTTAATTACTAGAATTAGAATGTGAAAGGAAAGTGAGTAACAGACAGATGGGACATTCCATTTATGAAAATGTAGGGACATTTATAATCATCTAATACACGATATCCCGTATATAACAGGAGTAACTGATGGTTACAGTATTTTCGAGACAGAACCACTTTGCAGAATTATGTTCAGTTGTGATAATCATCTATCTGCAGTGGTACGAGTCGGAACAATAGACAGCCACCCATGAAAGGAGGCTTTCCTGCGAAGTTCCAGCCAACAGAAGAACCACTGTGACGCAAAATGTTTGATTCAATGTTTAAGAAGAAAGGCATCTTATATAGTCTTGTTTTCAAAGTGGGAATCGCAGTAGAAGAGATTTACAGAAAACAGTGATGTCACTCAATATATTATTTAGAATAACTCTCTCTCTTTCTTTATCTCTCTCACACACACACTCTTTAACCTCTCTCTATCTCTCTGTAACACACATTTCTTATTACTATAAACGTTATTATTAGTTGGGGCACATTTCAGTTGACGCCTTTGTTATTTTTAAACAGTGAAATTAATGTCAACAGGCGCATATCGAGTAATCCTACTGTAGAAAAGCACCTTTTCTCAGTAAGATTTCTTCATCACAGCCGGTTGACATTAATTTAAAGGGCTTAAATATAACACAGATGTCAACTTAAACACGTGTAACAACTAAAAATAACGTTAATAGCAATAAGAAAAATATTACATCAAAAATACATTAAGCGTTTAAAATTTATATATATATATATATATATATATATATATATATATATATATATATATACATGGTGTGATTGGCAAATTGTCATTTTATATTTTGTTGTTTTTTTAATTTGTCGACTGCACAGTATAGCAGGATCTTTAAGCATCGTCTGTGAGAAAAAACATGCAGAAGGCTCCAATACAAACATTTCAGGCCTACATCAAATGCTTTGAGGAGGTAATGCTGCCCTGCGTTAAGAGGGTTGCTGCTGGAAGATTATATGTCTTGTCACACAAGTAAGAGAACTCAGTGATGGCTGTCAGATAATTTCTACAACCACATGACACCTTGCATCTGACCACCTAAATCCCAAGACTGAAACCCCCTTGATTATTATGTGTGGGACACAGTTTAGTAAGAGACCAGCAAATTTTTTTTCACACCAAAGATAAACCGAAGGTAAGGACAGCATTCACCAACTTAAACAAAGAGACCATCCAGAATAGATGCTGGAGATTCCAAATTCATCTGGAGGCCATGGTTGAAGCCAATGTCGATTATATTGAATAAATTTACTCTTTAGTATTTCAAGTTATTTTTGTATAATTTTGATAAATACATACCTGATAAAATTAAATGTCAGTGTTATTTTCATTTTTGCGTTATTTAGACGACAATTTATCAATTGCACCTATATATATTTGAATGTTTATTTGTTTAATATTATTATTTTTAACGGATACTCCTATGTCAGTAAAAAATATGCTTATTCTTTATATATATAGCTAAACAGTACATTATAATTTCCACTGGGTTTAATCGCTTGAGAAATCATTTAGAAAATATCTATCTTCCTAAAAAATAATAATGTAAAACAGTGGAAATTAAATAAACAGACTTTCCACTCAAATACGAGTATCCGTTAAAAATAATGTTAAATAAACAAAAATTAAAATTGTTGGCTAAGGCCAGTTTCGTGAATTTTCGTATAATTCCGTAATGTTGACTTTGGTTGAGTTTGTTTACATTCCATATAATCTGAGCAAATAATCATCGTTTGATAGAATTAATCTGGAGAATGACTATATAAAGGTTAAACTGAAACTTGTCTACCATGAAATCTTTCACGGATTGATTGGTAAGACACGTCTGCTTTTAAAACGGCATCTCACCGGTGTTGGGAGTATGCAGGCCTGATTCCTGCCTGAAGAGAGCTATTTTTCTAACGGTTAAGGCCAGTTGTAATTATAATGTACTGTTTAACTATATATATATATATATATATATATATATATATATATATATAAAAATAAACAGACTTTCCACTCAAATGCGAGTATCCAATAATAAAAAAATCAAACATATCGACTAATGCCAGTTTCGTAAATTTTTGTATATATATATATATATAGCTTGTTAATGTTTCTTACTTAACTGAACTCCCTACAGCTTACTAGGTTTATGCAGAGTTATAATCATCAGAAGGTTGGTTGTCGGCAGGTTAGAATATGTCGAATTGTGTAGAATAGCATAAAATAATATAATATACCTTTTACATTTTAAAATAGAAATTTATTAAAAGGAGGAATAACATAAGCAGTTAGGTACCTCTACTTTTCAGAATAAATTTTTCGATACCTGATTTTAAAATGAAATTTTTAAAATAAATAAGTTATATTTTATCTTTAAAATTAGCTTTAATTGAAAGTCAAGAGATTAAATTTAGTAATTCCAGTAAACAAAATACACTGGCGTATTTTAAACCAAAATTATATTGATTGGAATCTAAAATTAAAAAATTTAAAAAAAAATTTAAACGTACCGCCATTTTTTTGATTGATTGACACATTTACGTAAACAGTAGCCACATTTCTGTTTTAAAAATCTGGCAAAAATAAAGTATACATCGCTGACACGTTATTGAAGTCAATTTTTTAAAATTAAAACTTACCTTTATCTGATTTCAAACAAATGTACATGCTTACTCTCTGAAATATTCGGTAAAACCCTTTATCAGTTACGGTAGCCGTTGTTATTAGTGTACATATCAGGTGTTTACAGCTGTAATGACAACCGAAAGCTGTCAAGAAGGCTAAGTAGGGAGGGCATAGGTGACAAAAATATACGAATTTAATTTTTTATGTAAGGGAAGACAACCCTTGAATCACGTGACCTTTTAATGATAAGTATCACGTACGGCCTCCCGTACAAATAAGGATACTGGCAATCAAAAAATGCATACAATTAAAATGTTTTAATTATTTTAAAAATTGATGGTTTAAATCATTTGTATGAAAGTTTTAAATTTTCGATTAGTAATTGTAGTCTTCATGCACTAATTCAAAACCTAGTCGGAGCAATAGAGGAAGAAATCTAAAAATAATTTTGAAACTTTTATATCATTATGATAAAAAAAAAAATGAAAATGATTCTTGTAAAAATTCATTATTCATTGAATTTTTTTTCTTTTCAGACTATGATATGCTTAATTTATATTGTTCATAAAAGCAATCAGAAGTTTATCCACATAAAAATTGGTATAGTTATTGTTTTTTTGCAATTCGGACTTACTTTTCAGAAAGTCGGTCACTATTGAAGAAGAAAAAACACTGGATTAGCATTCCCCAATGACTCCTGAATTTTATTATATTAGGTTTATTGTGGAGCAAAGTCGAATTTTTACACATTTTTGGAAATTAATAGCTGAGGAGTAACATAATTAAAAAAATATTTTTACCAATATTTTCTAAAAATCATGCATCAGAATTGATTTCAGTCAATTATAAGTAAGTCCTGAAATTTTCATCAAAATCCAACCATTATTTGATTTTTGCAAGAATTTCCAAATTAATGTGTCTTTCACGGTCAAAAAAGTGCATTGTGTAAAATTACGTTTTTTTTTTTACTTAATAAACGTTGCGTCAATTTAGGTCTCGCACTGCAATGGCAACCTACTGCGGGATAATCTTCTACCCAGTCAGTCATTTCTCGAAAAAGACATGATCGCCCAAGCGTTTATCACGTATGGCACTTAAACTGACTGACTGACGTAAGAAAAAAAGAAGACTTTCTACAAAAATTTCGAACGTGTTAGAAATAATTAAAAAATTAAAAAAATAATTAAAAAATGCTTTGATCTATCCTCTTAATGACAATATAAACATTTTGCCGATAAAACTTTGTTTTTATTTAATTTGGGGCCTTTTTCCTTCATACTATGCTGTTTTTTCAGCGATTTTGTGGAGGTACCTACATAAGTTGAAGAAATTAATGTTCAATTAGAAACATTATTAAGAAGTTATGAGTAGAGTTCGTTCAAAATGTTTGAAGGAGTAATTGTTGAAAGAGATAGGGAGAAAGAGAAAGAGAATAAAGTGTGACCTGTCCTTATCTCCAGGTCGATTTAAAGTTGGTTACATTTTAGATGTGTGTTAGAAACCGCCCCCCCCCCTGAGTGATCGCCGTGACCGGTTAGAGACCATCCTTAAATATCTAATTCACTCACGTGGGGTGGCTCCAGAATTATTTTTTCTTTAGCTGTGAAAAAAACCGTTTCTCTGACGTATTTTGTATTTTGCGATTTGATGACCAATCAGGATCCAGAGTTCCGCTACAGAATAATCTATTTGTTTTATTTATTGAAAGTTAGCCAGCAAATATCCGTTAGAGAAGTAGCAACCATCTGGAACATAAGTGAATTGAGTTATGAAATTCACAAAATGTTTACAATGATTGCTTCTTCTCTCATAAATATTTGCTGACGAAAACAAAACTCGCAGAGTTGGAAAAGTGTTTTAAGTGTTTAATAAACAAATGAAAAATGTTGCCTCTTATAATAATTATTATTTTGTCACATTTTAGCGTGATGGGGTAAAATCACATAAAAAATAGAGCGATAAAAAGATTTGAATGACGTCTGCTAGTTGACTTTAAAGCGCTGTTACCACCAAACAGCACGTCGACAATCACTAGAAAAGAAAACATGAAAGAGAAGTTTCAAATGAATATTAATAACAACAATATTTATTCTAAGAAATTCCGACAACTTAAAACTATTCATTTTTCGTGAATATTAAGAATTATGTAAAAGTAAATGAATATAGGATGTACATTGTAGTGCAGTAAGTATCGGAACGAGAAATCGGAATTCCGGTTGAATTCGTTGCATTCACTTACGCGCAAATGAGGAAGGTGTTAAGCTGTCTTTTCTTCCCCCATCTATGATTTATAGAAGGACAAATTAAATTCTGTTGGCAACCTGTCTACCGTAGATTGTCTACCCCAGAAAGTAATGGCAACCTACTGAGGAAAAATATTCTGTCCAGTAAATCATGTCTCTTTCGAGATCTAATCGCCCAAGTGATTTAATTGAAAAGAATACAGAAATAAGTATAATGAAACACACATATTGTAGAGTTAGAGATTACTTTTAAAATTTGAAAGACTCTACAAAAATATTATTCTCAAAACAGGCACAAATTTTTCTTTACGTATTCATCTTAATGCGCTTAAATGTATTTTTTCAGCTCCTTGAAATTTATTTATTTATCATAAATTTTGTGGTTCAAACGAAAATTAACATAGCTTATAATTTTGAACTTGCTTTCTCAGCTCCTGGATGTCAAGTAAAATCAAAGTTTATTGAGATCAGGAAATTCCTAATTATTTCGAGATATGTTTTGTTAAACGGAGATTCAATTTGGACGGACTGTCTATCCCAACCCTACAGAGAAAGAGGCAAGTACAAAATATACATATACACATATGTATATACACATACACTGCAGGTAAAATTCCATCGCGTTTTTCCTGGTTTTTAAACGGAGTGACATTAAACAACATGGCCATTGTAATACAATAGGGGCTATCTCGTTAATGTCTCAGACTCTTAAAAGATGCTCTGCTCTTCTGTAAAGCTTGGCTAAACTTACAACAATAGCTAAACGAAAAGATGGCCGATGATTACCTTTCTTTCCGATCCTCCAGCCCCAAACCAATGAAGCCCAAATTTTCAACAACGCATTAAAAGCAAAAGGTGAAAGTGGGTTTTGAAGGGTTGTAAAATAAAGAGGCGTGAGAAAAGGGCGAAGGCTGATGGCGAGCCAAGTATGAGTCGAGAGGAAGAAGTGTGGCGTGTCGTCCGGTCGTCGAGAGAAGAACGTTCGGGTGGAGGTGGTACTTCGTCGGTCGGTAATATAATTTATTAGCTGTGTTGATGGTCTTTTCAGAGCTTAATCCAATTACGTTTGTAAGAAGGCAAACTAAAGATAACCAGGTTTGGGGTAATTGCAACATTGTCAGTGGCCAATGCGACAGGGAAGCATTTGGGATAACTCAATCACAAAAGACTGTAAGAACGAAAGACAGGAAGAGAAAAGAGAGAAAATAGCAGAAGAAGCGGGAAAGTCGCGAGAGGTTGCTAAAGGAAGTGTGAAGGGCAAGCGAACGATGAAGGAGAGAAAAATATGTTATTAAAGTGTAAAGCAAACAATGGGCAAAATAAAACCTAATGAATTAATGAATAAACGTAAAATAAATTAAAATGATCGTTATAAAAAGGAGAAGAAAAGACGTGAAAAAGAAAGGACAAGAGACAATATAAAGAATGAAGAAGAGACAAAGAACACAAGAAAGAAGAGAAAGAAAAAAAGAGATAACAAAAAGAAAAGAGAGGAAGGAAAGTGAAGAGGGAGAGGAGAAAATAGAAGAATACATAGAAATAGAAAAAGAAAGAATGTTAAAGGGAAAAGGGACACAAGGAAGAGGAAACCGAATAGTGTCAATAAAAAGGAAGAAGCAAAAAAGCGGCAATAGGAAGTAGGAAAGGAAAAAGGGAAATTCAAGTTTGAGGAATTAGCAGTAGAGTAATGGTCAAGAAGAAATAGAGCAGGGGCAATAAAGAAGAGGGAAGGCAAGAAGGAAAATAAGGAAGTGAATAAATAAAAAAGGAACACAATGGATAAAAAACGAAACGAAAAATAAAACACAGGTAAGAAAAAAGACATAGAAGAAATAGATGAACTATAAGGTGTAGGAAAGAGAAAAAGATACAATGTAGAGGACGTAAAAGAAGGGTAATTGGAAAAAAGAAGGAGAAAAAGGTTAATAAAGAAAATAAAAGAGCGCAACAAACAAAAGGGGAAGGGAAAGAGAACGAAAGAAAGAAGAAATATATAAGTGAAATAGGAAGAAGAAAAAGAAAAAGAAAAAGAAAAAGGACAAACAGAAAGAAAAGAACAATGCGGAAGAGGAATTATGAAGGAAAGGCAAAAAGAGAACAGAATGAATAAAAAATAAAGTAGGAAACAAGAAAGGGGAAAAGAAAAGACAGGAAAGAGAGTTTAGAAAGGGGACGCTATAGAAGAGGAGAAGAGGAAAGGAGAAAAGACAGAAAACAAACTGTAGACACAATAATAAAAAAAGAGAGGAACAGAACAGGGATATAGCAAAAAAGAAACAAAATAGAAACAATATAGAAAATGAAAGAGAAAAGGGTGTCGAACAACTGGAAAAAGACGAAGAAATTATCGAAGAGATAAACAAGCAAAGCGAAAGAAGTACAAAAACTAGACAAAAAAGGAAATAAAAAAGAACAATTAGATACAGTGGTGAAAATTGGATACACAACCAAGAGAAAAGGGACGATACAGAAATATTTCAGTGACAATTGAACATTTTAATCAATTTGATCAAATCCCTTGGATTTTTGCGTAGAACCTCGTATGGTTATTTCGAATTTTATCTATGATTACGCTTTCTTCGTACATCTTACCTTTAACTCTCATTAAATGAAAATCAGGCTCATTTCTTTGCCACGTTGTTGTTATTTAGTAAACATTTTCTTAGCCAAAGGCAAAAATTTACTGGGCAACCAGTAAGAATAGAACTCATACTTTTCAACCAAACAACCTAACAATTATTCCATGATTTTTCTGCATATTGTTCTCATCCACGTAACAAATCGATATCACACCTGCAATGTGATATAAATT
This sequence comes from Ascarosepion bandense, assembly GCA_037127315.1. Lineage (NCBI taxonomy): Eukaryota > Metazoa > Mollusca > Cephalopoda > Sepiida > Sepiidae > Ascarosepion > Ascarosepion bandense. The sequence goes on along the minus strand of JBBBDQ010000789.1, from coordinate 2,474,664 downwards.
AATTTCGTTAAATAATATATGGTTGAAAACCTGCACACACACACACACACACACACACACACACACACACACACACACACACACACACACACACACTTTGGCGAAATGACTGAATTCCAAGCTTGCTTATATTACTTCTTTTTTATAAATGCGTTACCATCTAAAACTGCATGCATGAAGTATATACTCCCTTTCAACCAAATAATTATTAGTAAATTAGAAAAAAAATCATCTCTTTGATTAAGAAACACTTTTCGAATAATAATCCATTAAGTAAGATTTTCAGTAAAATACTCTTAAATTAAGGTATAGTCGTATAAATAATCTGGAAAATATTATAAAAATCATAATAATATTTTGAAATAAAATTTAAACCTAATTGAAAAATAAGAATTAGACAATAACTGAAATTAACAATTTGAACAATAATAAATGTAATTGTAGAAACCTATAGAGTGTCCTTTAGAAAACAGGTGCCTTACAGAATCCATTGTCTATCAATGTACAAATTTTTCTGTTGATAACACTAGTAATGTAAAGATTTATGTGGGTAGCATTAAGAACTCTCTGAAAAAACGATTTCTTTCAACACACGTTTTCATTTAATAATAAGTGCAGAAATAGAACATCCCTATCGAAATATTACTAGTATCTAAAAGAGACAAATAAAACAGGCACATTAGAATAGAAAGTTTTTTAAAAAAGCTAGAATATGTAAGTCTTTTAATGACCCATGCCTCTTTTGTCTATATGGAAAAGTATATATTATTAAATTTCTTAAGAATAAAAATCTATTAAATAAGCGTAATGAAATAAATGTCATCTGTAAACATTGCAAAATATTCACCTTAGAATATGGTTAAAAAGATTTTTCATGAAAATAAAAAATAAAAATGTTTATTAACTTACATATATCTAATAATCTGTTTTATATTATGAAAGAATAATAATCAAATAAATATTAAAATAATTAATTTGATATTTAAATTTTTAATAATTAAACAGATATTTTTGGAAAATTTATATTATGATATTAAGAATTGTATTAGATTATAATAATAACATACTAGATTTTATAAAAAATAAAATGAATTTAAAAATTTTTAGTAAGTAAATAGATACTAAAATTCTTTTACAAATTAAGATTTTTTGGAAAAAGAATAAAATGAATTCTGAATCGAAATAAAAATAGTATAATTACACTCAAAGGTCCCTTTAAGTTCAATCAAAAATATAAAATGTTTTCTTTCTTTTCTTTTTGGTTTTAGAAAATGATGAGGTACAGAGAACACTTAGAGAATATTTTTGTAACAATAATGGATACATCAACGTAAATGGGGTCTAGACAGGGGTTTTGATCGACTGACACTTTTGCCGTTAAGACTGAAAGAAGAAATCATGTATTCCCCCAAAATATAAACATTTTTCAAATTCAAAATGGATCTCTATTCTGATTAGTTAAATTGAACACATACATAATTTTTTTTTGTCTTCCCACATTTATAAATAACAAACGTATTGTTTCTTATATTAAAATGGAAATCATTTTCACAACAATAATCTAACATTGCCTGATGACGAGGCAAAAATATTGAAACGTAGAAATTTCCGTGTCGCAATGTAAGCTATATTAATTTTTAATAAAAAACAAATTTAATTATGTTATGATCTAAAATATTTGTTGTATTGAGCACTTTTATATAAAAAAATGTAAATGCCGGAGAACTCGAAATTGTAAAACTGTTGATTCTCTTCACCTGGATTTATATATATATATATATATATATATTAGCTGCACTCGGCCACACGTTGCTATGGTTCAGTTTAGTTAAATGGAAAAAAAGAAAAGAAAAAGCAGACATTTAATTTCTCAATACTTGTGGGTACACAATATTTTTAGTTGTCCCATTGTCTGTGCAGATATAAAGATTGTCTGTTTTGCAGAGAGTCGTGTTTCTCGTTGATGTCTTTCAGCCACTCTCAGCCTGCCGCGTTCATGCTGCTGAGAACGAAGCAGATCTGAAGCTGCAGAACGCGATTGCCATGCTCGCAATCGTGCATCCTCAAGTCTGGCTGTACGTCGCTCTGCTGCTTCCTCGGCATGTATCTGAACCATTCTTTGCCTTCTTAACTCATTCGCTGATGCCTGTTCTTCCTCACTTTGATTTGCTATTACTCGTCGCACTTCTTCCGCTTTGTGAGTACTACGAACTAAGTTTGATCTTCTGCGAGGCATTATCGTTACGAATTGAAGTAGATCTTTTGCACTGAGATTAGGAATTTGAAAAAAAATTGGCCGAAATCGCCATTTCAAAATTTTAAGTCCCCCTCTTCATTTTTGACTATATCAGTCGGTTAAGTGCCATACGTGAAACACGCTTGGGCGATCATGTCTCGAAAGTGACATGACTGACTGGGCAGAAGATTATCCCGTAGTAGGGTGCCATTGTTTTCTGCAGTAGATTGATTGCCAGCCAAGGCTATAGAACCCAATCTGTCCTGTTATTTAACCCATAACTGGAAGAAAGAAACGGATTAATACCTTTCCTAAGGGTATTTGTGCGTAAGTGAATGCAATGAATTCAGCTGGAATTCGAACTCGGCTCCCCGATTTCTCGTTTCGAGCCGATATCCACTGCACCACAACGCACATCCTATATAAGGAGTATAAAAGGAAGTTTGTATTTTTCCGCTTATTTTGAAAAAGAAGTATTTCTGAAAAAAGCCAAAACAACAAAAAGGGGACTTAATCCTTGATTTTTACCAAAAACAAAAGCAAAAAAAGTGGGGGATTGATTTTATTATGAACGTGTGTGATGAAGTGAGCACCCCAGAAAAATATTAAATTCATAAATTTTTTGGAATTTTTTTTTACATAAAAGTTTAGTGTCTTATCGATAATAATTCATTGAAAAAAAATTAAAAGAAAACTTTTTAAAGAGAGTCTGTCGTTTAGGTCCGCCAAAAAATAAATAAAAAATGGCTTAGGTTAAAAAAAAGAAGAATTTTATTTACTAAACCGACGAAATAAATGGAATATCGATAATAATTCGTTGAAGAAAAATGAATAGAATTTTTTTTTTAAAGTAAAGGGATTTCTGTTGTTTACGCTCGCCAAAATAGAAATAATAATAAAAAATGGCTTAGATTAAAAAAAAAAAGAAATTTATTTATTAAACTAACGAAATAAATGGGATATCGATAATAATTCGTTGAAAAATAAAATGAATAGAAAACTTTTTTGTTAAAAAAAAGGAAGGGCTTTCTGTTGTTTACGTCCGCAAAAATAGAAATAATAATAATAAAAAAATGCTTCGTTTACCTTAAATGTGGAGTTTTTCTATGTTTTCTATGAAATAACAAAGCTGTCTTTAAACGCGTCCGTATTGAAAATAAACCTTTTTTTGTTTGGCTCTCATCGGCTCTAATCGACTTTGCAAAATATGTTTTTTTTTTAAAATATTTTCAATATTAGTTATATAAAAACACGCTTTTATTCGGTTAAAATGCTATAGTAAAATTTTGAAACCGATGGAGAGTCTATCGTTTATGCTCGCCAAAATAGAAATAATAATAAAAAAAAGGCTTAGGTTTTTTAAAAAAAAAAAAAGAAGAAATTTATTTATTAAAACAAACGAAATAAATAGGATATCGATAATAATTTGTTAGAGGAAAATTAATAGAAAACTTTATTTTTTTTTAAAAGGGAAGGGATTTCAGTTGTTTACACTCGCCAAAATAGAAATAATAATAAAAAATGCTTAGGTTAAAAAAGAAGAAGAAATTTCTTTAGTAAACCAACGAAATAAATGGGATATCGATAATAATTCGTTGAAAAAAAATTAATAGAAAACTTTAAAAAAAAAGTGGGGGAAGGGATTTTGTTGTTTTCGCTCGCCAAAATAGAAATGATAATTTAAAAAAGGTTTCGATTTACCTTAAGTGTGGAATTTTCCTATGTTTCCTATGAAATAACAAAGTTTTCTGTAAAGGCGTCCATATTGAAATGAAAGTTGTTTTTTTTTGGGGGGGGGGGGGCTCTCATCGGCTATAATCGACTTTACAAAATATATATTTTTTAATATTGTAATATTTTTTTAATATTGGGTATATAAAAATACGTTCGTATTCGATTAAAATGCTATAGTAAAATTCCAAAACAATTGGTGCAACCGTTTTCTAGATTAGTGGCTAGTAACAAACGGACAAGTACATATATATATATATATATATATATATATAGATATAGCGTATCGAGGCAGCAGATAATTTCCTAAACATATACTGTTAAATATAACAGACAATGAATTTATTTTATGTTTAATCATGAACCGTTCTAAACATCGCATTTTGGCTTTAATTCCAGGTGAAAATAAAGACAAAAATTGTCCAACATTTGGATATTGTTTTATTATGATGGTTCTAAGCTTTCGGCTCACATGAGCCATCTACGGAGAGGTTACAGGGACGTTAACATAAAGACATCCACCATCAAATATGACATTATCTTTTGTTGACATAAAACATTGCTATGCGATGATAACAGTCACCTAATAGAAAACACAGTTCGTAAATTTGTAATGCGGTTCTATGACTTCACACCGCCTGAGAGAACGAAATGTTAACAGAACCATATGTGTAAATGCAATGTAAAGTGTTGTGACCAGGTTGAAATGCGATTTTATTATATGAGGATTGCTTTGATTTTATGTAGGTTCTTTTTACTGTGTGTCAGCCGAGTTCGAATTCCAGTTGAGTTCCATGCATTAACTTACGCTCAAATAACCTTGGGAAAGTTATTAATTCGTCTGTTTCCTCTAGTTATGGGTTAAATAACAGGACAGATTGGGTTCTATAGCCTTGGCTGGTAACCCCTCTACTACAGAAATTAATGGCAACCTACTGTGGGATAATCTTCTGCCCAGGCAGTCATGTCTCTTTCGAGACATGATCGCCCAAGCATGTATCACGTATGGCATTTAACTGACTGATGTGTGAGCATTATTATGTTATCGACTAAAATCTGTCTAATATTACCTACATGGCTATGTTTTTTCTAAGAAATGTTGTTTAATTGAACTATGATCAGAAAGGTGGCAGGTAAGTCTACGGAAGAGCGTGGTTGTAGTAAAACCAATATATGTAGTGGATTTATTATTTGTATATATATAATTTCTGTTCAGGTTCTTACAATATGTCATCATCTTTCTTGACAAGTTGTCTATTATCATCATGTGGGATACTTAATGATAAAAATAATAAAAACATAAAATGAAGGACAATTTTTGTTCATTCGTTTTACTCTAAGCAAGGCAGAAGTGTCACTGGTACACAGGGCGTTACAATGAGGGAAGATGGATAAAAAAGAGAACAAGATACAGGAGACGTCGCAGAAAGGATAAGATAAAGATGGGAATCAATGAAATAGAAGATGGCAATTGACGCTGCTCTAAGTCTTTTTTTAGTTTTAGTTATCAGGGATACGAAAGGAAGTTCCATAGGTGGAACAAGTGCAAAAAAAAAAAAAAAAAAAAAAAAAGAAAAGAAAAAAAACAACTTTATATTGCAGATCCTCTATTGGATTTTATCGAGAACCCTGAAATGAATAGTATAAGCACCCGGCCAGATATGGCAACAATTCTAGTCCAACATTCTTAGCTATAGATGTAATTATTGATTCGATGTAGTCATTCCACTTGAGGTCGGTTGAGAGAGTGAGGCCGGGGAGTCGCAGTGTATTGCTTTCAAGGAAACTAGAGTGGTCCAAGGAGAGTAGCTTCGTTTTGTAATTATTAAAATTTATAAGCCATTTCTTATCCCATTCCATCACAGATTGGTTGTCATTTCAAAGAGCAGCAACAAGATTTACTTTGTCAGGCTTGGCAGATGTCTTATTGAGACGGGAATAAATGGTGGTGTCATCTGCATAGATACCTACTTGAGTGCTCAATCGATGGAGGAGGGCATAGTCATCTACACACAGTCCTGTTTTGCTGTATCACAGCTCATCAATAGATTATATATATATATAGATATAATCGTAAATAAATCGATATTTCGAAAATACCTTATTTAGCAGCTGACTCACACCAGGAAGTATCAAATCAATAAAGAACCTTTGTTTTAATAGAAGTTGATCAGTGCAGTCCCAGTATGCATGACTGTCTCACCATAGAATCCTAAAAGCCAGAAAATTAGATGTTTGATTTGGAAGAGTGATCTCATAGCCACCAAAATAGTGTTTTAATGAATGTCGACATGTAAACAAGTGGTCAACCCGACTGAGCTTAGGATCTGCACACATGACGGTCTCCACGTAGGGGAAAAAAGAGATTCATGTACGAAGAAAGTCATAGTACACCCTCGCACTAATATTAATTGAAGAATTGCAAGTGAATAATCAATAATTTTACGTATGAAAGAAGTAATCGTACAGTCTTTATAATTATTGCAAGATTTTAGGGTATTGAACAAAACGAATTAATCTGACGATACATTTCACTAATTTGAACTTGCAATGAAATGAGATCATTTTATAACTGCCAGGACTTATCTTCTATCGGGGAAAACAATAATATCTGTGTTATAGGGATTATCATATTACATGGAAAATCTTTCTTTAAATCTATGAAAACTCTCATACCATATCAAACAAAAGCTCGCCTGTTCAGAGCTTTCACATGCACTTTTAAGGTAAAGTTGCTTTGTTTGCCAGTCTTAACTGATTATTTCAAAGAGAAGGTAGCAACTCTGAAAGCACGCTTACCAGTAGTTAAACTTTACTTTCATGTTTAACCGTTGCATTTACTTCAGTGCAGGTAGCATATTTGCAAACTCTTCTTCTAATGTTCGTTCGGTCATATGACCAAATGCTAAATTCCATTTTTTTTTTTTGCATTTTAAAGGCTCAGCAGAGTACTTGAAAGACAGAAGAATCTCATTGGAAACAAAGAAAAGAGTCCTAGACTTTTATGTGATACCTGTTCTTCTGTATGTCAGCGAATGTTGCCCCAAATCCATAAGGATGAAGAAGAGGCTCGAGGAAGCAGAAATGCTGATGATACCATGGACCGAGCAAGTCGAGATGTTGGAGAGTATGCAAACGAGAAGAAAACTTATACTTATTATCAGGAAGAAACAGCTGAAGTTCCTGGAACATGTAATAAGGAAGCACGGTTTGGAGAATCTGATACTCACAGGACGAATAGAGGAAAAGAGAGACAAGGGAAGGCAGCGCAAGACATATTTGATAGGCTTGAGTAAATGGATGGCGGAACGGAGTTTGGGATAGATACCAAGAAGAAAAATATTAAGAGCGACAAGGGACAGGGGCAAGAGGAAGTCCATGGTAGCCTACGCCCTGATGGCACACGGCACATGAAGCATAAAACCCCATATGTTCCAAAATTCAATCAAAATTCCTAATTACAAATCAGATGTGTACCCATCTATTCTTGAAGGAAACGTTTTTGTGTCGCACGTGTCTCAAAAGGGTAGATTTATTTATGTGATTTTTATTCTGGTCACAACTATTTTGAAAACATATTTTTGCTTTGTATCAGTTTTTATATTAGTAGTAGTCAAGAGAGCAAACATACAATTATCTATCCATTCTTATCGTTTCCTGGTTAGTTTTCAGGATTGTATTGATCTGAGCCTATCTAGATAGGCACTAGTTGTGTTTTATAGATTTCCTCTTGCATTGTAAGCAGAACTTTTTGAATATCCGACTTCATATACTATTGCTCTGAAATTGCTCCCCTTTAACGTTTTTGCAACTTTTTTCACAGTGATAATGAGATTTTTTTGCAGTATGTTGCGATTACTTTCTGTAGTAGACCGGTTGTCAACCAAAGCTACAGAGCCCAATCTGTCCTGCTATTCAACTCATAACTAGAGAAAGAAGAAATGTATTAATAAATTTCCCAAGGGTATTTGTGTGTAAATAAATGAAACGAATTCGACTGGAATTCAAACTCGGTTCTCCAATTTCTCATTCCGAGACGATATCCATTACACCCCACCTCACATTATTAGCCATCAATTAAGTATCAAATTTATACTGAGCAGGGTCCTTCTGCTAAGTGATAATAACATTTATAGATAAATGCAGATAAATTCGCGAATATAACGATACGCACTGGGTGCTCAACTACTTGCACTAAAATAAACTTTAACAGATTATTCTTGTATGTACGGGGGTGGGTGAGTGTTTTGAAGATGATGTCTTTGATCTACATCGCAAAATCTGGCCAAATGACCAAAACATACAATTTTTGAAGTTACTTTTATGTTTAATCCAAAAAATTTTCCTGGTTCTAATTTTGTTTTCATTCTTCTTAGTCGGTCTGAAAACTTTTCAGAAGCTTTAGTATATATATATATATATATATATATATATATATATATATATATATATAACGAAACAGAGTAAATAACGTCAGAATAAAAAGGAGAAAATAAGAACGTTATCAAATAAAAATAAAAGTGTCAATGTGCTTCTTAAGTGTACATATGTCGATTTGTTGGTAATCCGAGATGCAAAAGTCTGGAGAAGACGTGAGCAGAATGGGATCCCGGATGATGATTCGTTCATTTCTTTCCCTCTTGCCTGAATATCACCTGAAATTACCACCCAAACTTTGTATGACATAGAGAATTAAAGGCCGAAGATAAGAATCCGTGTGTGTGTGTATGTGTGTGTGTAGAGGGGGGAGTCATTTTAACACCCCCAACTTACCCATACCCTCATCCCAACTAGCAATTCTCTGTTGTGGCGGCCGGTCGAATAGAGAGAAACGAATCTTGCTTTTTAGATTCCATCACATGATCCTTCCAGGCTGGGAAGGTCATTTGGCAATGCCCCCTAAAAAGAAAATATTTTTTATTCCGCTGGGAGGTAAGAAAAAATGAAACTCTCTACAAAATGTCAAATCACGGTAAATAACAATAAATAAATAAATATGGAGATATTCTACCTTTTGCATATAGGGAGCAAAAGAGAGGCGAGGAAGACGCATATACAACATTGACAATTGCATATCTGACAAAGAGCTTTCAGCATGTTGGGTATATCCAAACGTCATAAATCACGTATGTATATATACATGTGTGTGTGTGTGTGTGTGTGCATGTGTGTGATTATACAGAATGAGATATGACTAGCTTAGTTTGACACAAACCTACAAGTGAGGGTCGAACTCACAACCAAAGTGATGGTCTATTACTCTTAAAACAGTAGACTAAGTATTGTCGGCTAAGAGGCCTGTTGATATATATATATATATATATATATATATATATATATATATAAATTCTATTTTAATTTAAATCTAAATAAATTATATGTCAGTTTTTTTCCCCCAAATAATTTTTTTTCTAAAAATCTTTTTTCTAATAAGTTTATATCCATTTAAAAACGCTAGTTTTGTTAACACATCCCTAGTGTCTCTACATGTATGAAATTTTTCTTTTCTTTATTTTTCTTCCTTTTCTTTTTCCCTTCCCTTTCTTTTCTTTTTGTTTTAGAACAGGTGAAGAGGCTCATCCCTTGTTTCCTGTTTAGGATGCGGTTTCCGGTTTTCTCTTTTTCCAATCTTTTCACTCTTTTCCTTTTTTCCTTTTTTTTTTTTTCAATTGAAGTAGATAGACTAAACTATCGCCC